>APFE030297127.1:0-12789 GCA_000404065.3 Pinus taeda
TGAGATTAATAAGACCACTTAATTTGAGTTCAAAATGCTTCATGGTTTAGAGAAATGAGACATCATCATCTACATCCATTTTTGGATTGTTTCAAGATCCATTATTGAGATTTGCCTCAAATTTATTGTGGATAAGGGTATGATGATATCAACTTTCTTTCAAAAAATCAGCTCAATGGGTTATCATTTAGGAGATATTCAAAAAATATATTAGTTGTGCTTTTGTTGTGGGGGAGGTGTTGCATTTCCAAATAGTCATCATTTTGACTTAGTTTTTCAAGTCAAAACTTCTTGTAATTTGTTAATATGGTCTTGTTAAATATAATGAAGCATATGATGACTACTGCATTAAAACTGAAAATTGAATGTAAGTATTCTTAGGAAATATTGGTCAAACTATTCCAATATTTCAGAAAAAATAAAATAAATAAATAAATAAATAAAAATCTATTTTCATTGCAAATGTTAAAAACTGAAATCTTAATGAGGAATTCAACCCCTAGAGGTGGGAACTAACTCATTTTGGTCTATTTATCATGTGATTGTAAAGGTGAAAATAGTTGTTCAGATTGAGGAGGAGTAACATTGTTTGCTGTACTGTTTTGATATATTTTTACCATGAATGAAGAACAGAATTGGAATTTATGGGGATTCTTGTGTTAGTTTGATTTGTAGATGTGTTATTCTTATTTGTAAGTTATATACGATGAATGTAACGTTAGTAATATGTGACGAACAAAGCGCACTCCAAAGCACCAATTTAAAATTGTATTGACGAACAAAGCTCACTCCAAAGCAAACAAGTCGCTGTCAAATATTAATGCAAAACTTCAATGGTGGCTACACGCATACATGACAATACGGCAAAACAGGCTAAACTACGAAATCGAAAATTATTTTTCATATTTTAAAGGAACCTTGTGGGCAAAGCATCTACCGAATCGCTCTCTACAAAATTGGGAAAAAGTATTTTTCATCCTTTTATCTACGAAGTAAGTTCGCGTCATATTTTTTTTTTTGCAAATTTTCATGTCGATGGAACGTAAATATGTGGATATGAAGGGCCATTTATTCATAAAACGTTTAGCCATTTATTCATTAAAAAGTTTCATGGCCACGAAATTCCAGTAAACGGTACCGCATGTCCTATGGGTAAACGCCTGCTGGCCGCCGTTATAATAAAAGGATTAAACACCTTGGCCTGCTTCTCCCGTGGACGATATTAGGTCTGGCATCGCTCATTGAGGCCGCTGAGGAAAAGAATGAAAACAAGAAAAGTAATCACAACGACCTCCTCCTCCGGCCTTTAAAACAGTTGATCGGGACTGACACTTACAAATATGTTACGTTTTTGATGTTTTTTTAATAGTTTTATCCGTATAATATTATTCAAAACACTCCGAATTTCGAGCGCAGATACCAAGTAAAATGGCTTTCTTTGTCAATTAATTTTTATACATTATAGGTTTGGTAGCGGAATCCTAACCTCAAATGGCTTTCAGCCCCGTTGTCCGAACTTCCCAGGGTCGGTTATAATAACGACACGGTCGACTGATAGGGATCATTATCCGGATAAATATAGTTTGAAGGTGTGTTGCATGTGGAAGTTATTATAGTATTATCCTTCTCAAAGTCTTCTTAATGTCTCCATATTCCTGTATTTACTGCCCAATAGTATCGGACATTTTTTATTGGAAGAAATCATAAGTCTCGTTAACCTCACATTCTATATAATTGAGATATGTTGGGTTCTGCAATCAGTATCAACTTAGATATCATTTCTGACTTCGTTTTCTAAGTAAGATAACTGCGCGTTTATCACTTTTCTTGGTATTTGAACGATTTGCAACGAAATGGCGCTTCTACAACTGGTGACCGTGCTTTGTTTCTGCTGGATAGCTGGTGTGGCTTATGCATTAGATAGCAGCTGGCAATCCGCGCATGCTACTTTTTATGGTGGCAGTGACGCGTCAGGCACAATGGGTAAGTCTACCTTGCCTGAAACCCGTTGAAAGTCAATAACAATAGTTATAACCTCAAAAACATTCCATTGAATTAGGTGGTTTCGTTGTTTTTATGAACGGTATTTGTAATACCATATATTAGCTAAGTAATCGCATGGTGTAATTTTGACAGACGGTGCGTGCGGATACGGTAATTTGTATAGCCAAGGTTATGGTACGAACACTACAGCTCTGAGCACGGCGCTTTTCAACAATGGAGCTACATGTGGAGCCTGCTACGAAATGAAATGCGACTACCAGTCTGACCCTCAGTGGTGTCTAGCCGGCAGTGTGACAGTTACTGCTACTAACTTCTGCCCCCCGAACTCTTCTCTTCCCAATGACAATGGAGGATGGTGCAATCTACCTCTCCGACACTTCGACATGGCTCAACCTGCTTTTGACAAGGGTGGCATTGTTCCCATCATGTTCAGAAGGTAATTAATGTTTGCTCTTCTTCTATCAACGTTATCCTCTAAGTTTCGATTTTTTTTACCAAGTTCAAGGTATCTGGGATGGATGACTACGATTCAAAATTAATGTTAATGCGTGCAGAGTACCATGCGTTAGGACAGGAGGAATTCGATTCACAATCAGTGGGAACCCCTATTTCAATTTGGTGCTCATTACCAACGTAGGAGGCGCAGGGGACGTGGTGGCTGTTTCCATCAAAGGTTCCAATACTGGTTGGGAAGCAATGTCCCGCAACTGGGGAGAGAATTGGCAGAGCAACACCTATTTGAGTGGTCAGAGTCTCTCCTTCCAGGTCACCACCAGCGATGGATCAACGATCACTTCCTATAACGTCACTGATGGAAATTGGCAATTCGGCCAGACCTTTGAAGGACTACCGATATAAGTTATGTAAAGCAGAAGCGACGAAGCTGATGCTGTGGAAAAATATGTAGTGGTTGCCACTCGCTTTTTAAGTGTATACACCTCTCAGATTTTCTTCGAGTTGAACTTGGGATACAGAGTTTACCGCCCGCTTCTGATTGTTGCCGCTGTTTGTAATTTTCTTTTCCTCGCTACCTATAGATCCGACTGGTGGGCCGTCCTATGTACAAGTTGCGCCTGTCGTAACATAACATCGGAACTACGGGCCTCTTCTTTACAAGATTGGGTGTCGTACACTGCAACTATATTGAAGGGCTTTATCATGCTCTTAGCATGTAAGTCTGAATTAAACATCGATCTGCCCATTTATGCGCTAATTTGGGGTGGCCACATGTTGTATGAGTTGCACCTTTCTCCGTTAATTAAATTGATGATCACACAGATGCTTTGTCCATATAGAGTAATTGAGTTGATTGGCTTAAATAGCTGTACTGTATAGAATTGTATCAAGATCATTATAGATTTAACTTGCAACTTGTATTTTTTGTAGTATGTTTTAAGAGGAAATGGTAAAACGATGCCACATTTTACAGTCGGCCTTCCTCACACTAAACTTCTCTGCTTTCCCAAGATTGATCTCACTGCTAATTGCAGCTAAATAGGGAAAACAAAGGTTGTGATTGCTTTCTCTTTTTTCAACAGGAAAACACGTAACAGGTTCATTAATAAGTGTTTGATATAGCAAATAGCAGATATCAATCCTCTACAGATCGCAGACATATCCGTCAAACTATCAATGAAAAAACTTTACAAGAAAACCGTTGATCGGGACTGCACTTACCTACATTCTATACATTTCTATTATTTTTGTTTCATTCCCTTGGAGAAAAACAAATATGTTACGTTTCTGATGCTATTTAATATTTTTATCCTTATAATATATTCAAAACACTACGAATTTCGCGATACCAGGTAACATGGCTTTGAGTTTCAATGCATTTATATACCGAACCGTCGATACCAAGTAAAAAGGAATTAAATAAAGTAATTTAATAATGTAGGGAAAATATATAAATAAAATAAAATAGAATAACATTCTAAAAAAGCCCTTTCTTATTCTTAGTGATTTAAATGATTAAATAAATAAAAAAGAATTAAATGTAATTTAATAATGAAGGGAAAATATATAAATAAAAATAAAATAGAATAACATTCTAAAAAAGCCCTTTCTTATTCTTAGTGATTTAAATGATTAAATAAATCAAAAAGAAATTAAATTTAATTTATTTATTAACAGAAAAAAATATATAAAAAATAAATAACATTCCAATATATAACTATTAATATATAAATATTTATTAAGAAGAAAATTATTTACTATTATTATAATATTATTTTATTACTATAAGTTATTACCTTTGACTTATTAACATTTTAATATTATTATATACTTTAGCTGTTTTTTATAGGGGTTTATGATTAACCTATTCAACTTAGCCGTTTGGAAGATGCTATCCATATTTAATGTGTAGCCATGATTTGACTGCTCAACTTGTCCTTATGATGAACCATACTAGTAAGGCATAGACAAAGGTTTTCTACATGTGATTTAGGTCGAAAGTCTTCTTATAAATGCCTTTGATTGTCAATGCATTCATATACATGGAACACAAAACTCGTTGTATTTTTTGATATTTTTGGGATGTTTTCAGGATGCGGTTTTTTTTCAAATATTTTTAAAACCTTGCATAAATTTATTGAAATAAAAAAATTGATGGGTAATTTCTGTACAATTTAAGTATTTTAAAAGTTTTGCCAGAGTATTGAATCCATATATACAATTAAAAACACAAATCAAAATTTTACACAATTTATACTTGTCTTTCCTTAATACTAATCTCTTTGACTTTCCCGGGACTAATTTCTCTTTTATGGCTTGGAAAGTTATGGAAATTCCGGTCATATTTGGAGAAAATCCAGCAAGGATTTTTGTAAGTCTAAATTATAGTTGTTAAACTTAAAAAATTTAGGTCTTAATGTTTTTGATGGTGTTGAATCCATTTCGACCATCAAAAACACTATTTAAACACTACCTCTAAAAAATATTTTTACCCGGATTCCGGCTACTTTTGGTCATCCACACAATTCCTTACTTCGTTAGACTACTGCAATCCAAATTCATTAGGAAAATCAAAGATTAATTGCTTTTCGAGAATGGCCCCACACACGAACTTTAAAGTAATTTTTTAAACAGTCTTGCTATTTTTGAGATAAGACTATTAATTACATATTAATGACGACATTCCCTTAGCTTCCATTTTTTCATATGCATTTCTACGCGGTTTCCGGCAAGTTACTCCTCTTCTTTGAAGTTTTCAAAATGTCCATAAAAATTTCTGGTACGTTCTTTTGCAGGAGCCAACGTGTAATGACCTCGGTAATTAATGAAATTACTTCTCTGTTTCTTAAAAGAAAAACATAAATATATATTTTACTGGGATAAATTATTAGTATTGCTTGTGTAAAAACTGAAGCATGAATAAAAGAATTACATTGGTAACTTCGAGCAAGGAAGTTATTTTCTTGATGATAATTTTCTTTTCCTTTTTTTTTTTAAATAAAACAGTTGTCAAGAAGGGAAAGAAACCCTAACTGTTTTACTCCTTCCTTACAAAGGAGGAGACATCCAGGCTGTTGGGGAACAGACGGAAGACAAGGAAAAGGAGGCATGTTACGTCTGGTGGTGATCAGATAACATGGCACATGCTGTGCATTCAAGTAATTGCTGAAGACAGTGGTCTGGCAATGAGCTTGGGGGGAGACGTAATTCTGGTAATTAGTCTCATGGTGGGGAGGATCGATAAGCAAGGGATAGTTCCCTGTTTCTTTTAAGAAAAGAGAAAAGAAAAACCTGGAAGGGTGTGGAAGCTTGAGGACAAAATTCTCAGGTAAGTATAGCCGTAATTTTGTACAGTTACTGAGTTTTACAGTTTAGTTAAGTGAGCAAAGGCTTAACAGTATGCTATGAAATAAACAAGAAGGAATGAACTCAAATTTATTGTATCAATGTCAAACACTGTAAAGAAACCTTCTTTATTCGCTAGCCAGAGGTAACTCCTCAGTGATAGGAGGGTAACCAGTGGGCTGTAAGCGCAGCAGTAAACCATAAGGGTAATATTAGTCAATAGAGTTAAAGAAAACATTAGACTGTTATTAATCTAACAGGCCGAGTAGGAACCTGTAGTTAAAAGCCAGAGAAATAACTTATTTATAGTTACAGTGGTGAATACGAGAAAACTTATTAACATTCCTCAAGAAGGGAAAACTCATGAATTAAACAAACTTAAGCTATATTATACAGAGGATTACGCTGTAAATTGCTTTGACAGAACTATTCAAGATAATGACTAAACTTAAATACTGTAGAGAACCGATAGGTATGCCACTTGACAAGCAGTGGCGGCATAACAATAAACCTTATGGAATTAAATAATATAAACAAAGTACTCCAAATCTTGTGGTACAGTCTCCCCACAATATCATGGGATAATGATATTAATGTTACCATCTACCTCATAGTGCATGCGCATAATCATTAGTAAATGAAGCTTATAAAAAAAAAAATTAGGTGTGTGAATTCGTTTAATAAGTTAGAGTTGTGACACAACGGAAGTGAATTTGGTGATATCAATACAAATGCCAAACTGAGCGAACTGAAACTGAATATTTGTAAATTTATTGGAAGATGTTTGTGGTACAGATATTTGGAATGATAAGACCTGATTGAATCTCCTTATCAGTTCCATAGAAAATATCCACAATTTTGTTTAACCATCTCAATTCAAAATCCTATTCCGCCCACATTGGTGGTTTGACATATTACTCTCTTAAAACCGCGCTTTTCCTTCAGTACCCACATAAAAAACTCAAGCATGTTTCATTTGGCCTCAGTAAAATTTTGGATTTCCAAATATTCAATACTAGTGTATATGTTCAAGATTTGTCATGTTTCTCAAATAGGACAATCGAATGCGCATCGATCGAGTTGCAATTTTCGAGATTTTTTTTTTTGTTTTTTTATTCGCCTTCGGATGTTTTTGTTCAGAAACTACACATTTTAGATGAGTTTTTTGGGTAGAGACTCTATTAAGTTTTTTTTGTTCTTTCCTAAAGTCATTATGTATGGTTAAATGTGAAATTGTTTTCCATATTTTCCAAAAGTTATTATGTAGGGTTGAAATGTGAAATGGTATAAAGTGAGCGTATAAAAGATTTGGTGAAAATATGAAACAATTATTTTATGTATTGGAGTTAATTTTAGGATTTTGTTAAAATTTGGTAGATATTTTTTAAATTGTAATGTAACTTTCAAACACCAAATTTTTAAATATTTAATTTTATTTTATATAAAATATATATTTTAAATAATTAAAAAGTACTATATAAAATACTAAAAAAAAATCATTTATAATGATATAACTGAATTTTTTTAAGAAAATATATAATTAGTTAAGATAATTTTAATAAATATATTCATAGTAGTCTAATAATTATGTTTTTTTGCCTTTAAAAGTTATGGAGATTCCCATTGTATTTTGGAAAAATCTAACAGAAAATTTTGTAAATCCAAGTAAAAGTTGTCAAACTTCATAATTTTAGGTGTCTTGGAAGTTTTGATGGTGGTGAATCCTTTCCACCATCAAAAACATGATTCAAACACTGCCTCTACAAGATCATTTTTGAATTTTTTTTGACCCGATTCTAACCACTTTTGGCTGTCCCAACAATTCCTCTGCCTCCATAAATGACTCCAATATATTCTACAAACACAAAACCAAATTAAATAATAATTATCAAAAAAACACATATTTAAACCACTAGATAGGGAAATGTGCCCTTAGTTTATTGTAGTCGAAAGGAAGGATATGAGACGATACTATAGAGCTATTGTAGTTTCAAGGGGACAAACATTCAATAGCGTTGAGGCCTTCAAGTGTTTTCACTTTGGAGTTATGTAAATATTAACAACCTTTTGTATAATGATCGGTCGCAACGTTAATAATAATGTTAATTTAAACCATAAAAATAATCCTGTCATGGTCCAACCTTTTGTAAAGCAATTAAACAAGCGGGCTACTTGTTGTTGTACCAATTGAAAGCAAGACAAATGTTTCACGCTTACGCTTTCAAGGTGACTAACCATTAATTCCCTGAATTATTGAAGTAACACTGTCACACACTGAACATCGAAAATGTTTGATTTTATCCAAGCTAGATGATGTTCTACATTTATGTCGCCTAACAATTGTAGGTGCTCAAAAATAAGGTATTTATGATTTATAATATCTTTCTTGACATAGAGGTAAAAATATCTGTCGAAAAGATTTTTTCGTTGAATACATATCATACCACACATGCTTAAAGGATTCCATTATATATAGAAGTATACATGTGGAAGAATAAAATATGTATGAAAATTCAAGAAGAAAGGGAAAGACACATAGTCCTCATTATAATATATAGAGGTACATGCCTATAATTCCAAGGAACCATGATTTTGTTATTGTAACCAAATAGTTGTGTTGTAAAGGGGAAAAGAGTCGAGAGTTATATGAATTTTAGTAGAATCATCCCAATTAAATCATGTAAACGATGTTCGATCTCATAAATTTAAGGATGAAGTATGGAGCTTATAATTGATTATATTTATGGATGGAGTTAACTCATATTCCCTCTAAAATACTAATTATTGTATTTAGGTGGTGGTAGTGATTAATACAAACACCCTCCCATTGTTTTTCCATGAAGAATGAACATCTAATGTTTGCTCTTATAATTCGAGGTACAAGACAATATTAGTGAATGGATATCCACCTCCAATGATGGATTGATGGATTTAAGCAATTATGGAAAGGGATGCATGTATATGGTGTATCAAGATCCATACCAATGGAGAGGTATTTTACATATGGAACACTACACATGGTTATCTAGAACTATCAGTGCTCTCTAGTAAGATTGTTGATTGATTTGTTTGTATATTCATTTTTCTATGGCTCAATTAATTTGATGCAACTATATTTTTGATGATAGTGTGCTCAATATACAATAGCATCATAGGTACTATAATAATGGGTATCACATATATAAATGTTTTGGACCTTTTATCATGACTTGGGGGTCTAACAACCTATCAAAGCTAGTGTAGGACTTGTTAGTATCCTATAGTCATAGTAGTCAGAAATAAATTTTGTCAAAAGTGTAAAGGTGTGGCTATGATTTTGTGGAAGATCAAGCTTTAGGTCTAAGGTCGGAATAATTTTTTTATTATTCATTGTAAATATGTCAAAGTTTGGCAAGACTCACAATAACGGTCCAGTATATACTTAGAGGTTGAGTTAAGTAGGTCTAGAGTTAAGTTTCATAAAAAAATCATTAGCAAAGGTCGTGTCGCCATTCCTTGTCATCATGGGCACATATTTGTAAGGTATATTGAGTCAGTTAGAGTGTTAGATCTTGAACAGTAATGACATCATCATTGGTACAACAACTTGGAGGACAACGCTATGTATTCATCATTTCAATTTCAAATTGTAATCATTACCCACAAATCTTGCATTCGACCACATTGGGAGGCCAATTGCATGGTTAATCTTCAGAAACATCTCAAATCCCTCTCATTCCTTCATCAAAAGCTTGATATATGATAATTTGAGGTCGCTATATAAAGGAGGTAGGGGAGGTGTTGCGCTTACACATAGGCGCTGCATTTTATAAAACCAGTGGTCAAATCATGTATCCAAGTACAAATTATTGTTTTTCTTGAAGCCTTTGTTTTGCATGACACTATGTTTACTTCCATGTGGTTAAAAAAATACTTGAAACCGTATAAATCTCTAAATTTATTGCTCGATGTGTTTCCTAGAAATTTCGTTGTGCTTTGCCTTTGTGCTGCATTTTTATGTTTTTACCCTCATCAAATGCTCAAACTCTTGTTTTGCACCCTGATATTGAAATTTTCCCTGTCAATCAAGTGAATTAAGACCTCTTACATGTTCCTTTCCTTCCTAAGAGGTCTTCCAAAAGAAGCATCTTACAGCGGTTTTGTATCCAAACCAAGCATTAGGGCTAGGGTTTTGATGTGAAGGTGGAATTTTTGTCATTTTTTGTCAAAGGAAGCTCGAAAGGGATACATGGCATGATTACTATAGTGTTTACATGATCACCAACATGAGAAAGGGATACACGGCATGATTATTGTAGTGTTTACATGATCACCAACATGAGAAACTTGGCGAGAGACCTCATTGTCACTCAAACCATGAAAATAGATCATGTTGTGCTTTTTCAATTGGCGCTGTACTTTTTATTATGGATGAAATTGTCAAAGTTGAAGGCTTTGTATGGTGAAATAAAACTTCTAAGGGGGGAATTATCTATGTAAAGGTTTGTCCACACATGCTAAAGTCATCAACCAACTCACGGAGAGAGTGAAGCTACATCAACCATCGTGTGTTGTGCTTTTGTGCTCTGTTTCTACCAAGGCATCAAATTTCGATGAGGAATCATGGTTTTGGAATTTGGTCCATGAATTAAGACATTAAGTGGTTCCTGTGAATGTTAGTACCCTCTACAAGCCATTTGGATCAATAATAAGGTCAGTGTTTGGTCAAGTCATGTGGATGAAGGTGTGTTGTGTATCTGTTGCGCCTTGTGCTGCAAAAGGAAGTTTTGGGGTTTGCATGTTTGTGGTTGGCATAAAAGTATTATCACAAGTTTAAAACTTTTTATGGACCATTTATCACCAGCCCAATACCTTCAGTAGTTCACACAATGGTCAAATATAGTATAAACTTCAAGCATTGCGCTTCTACGTTGCCCTTTCACACAGTTACCGTATTTTCACCATATCTCTTAAAACTTGTACCCATTTGCCATGAAAGTTTTATAGCATATGCATGGGAGTGAGATTAATAAGACCACTTAATTTGAGTTCAAAATGCTTCATGGCTTAGAGAAATGAGACATCATCATCTACATCCATTTTTGGATTGTTTCAAGATCCATTATTGAGATTTGCCTCAAATTTATTGTGGATAAGGGTATGATGATATCAATTTTCTTTCAAAAAATCAGCTCAATGGCTTATCATTTAGGAGATATTCAAAAAATATAGTAGTTGTGCTTTTGTTGTAGGGGAGGTGTTGCATTTCCAAATAGTCATCATTTTGACTGAGTTTTTCAAGTCAAAACCTCTTGTAATTTGTTAATATGGTCTTGGTAAATATAATGAAGCATATGATGACTCATAGGCTGCATTAAAACTGAAAATTGAATGTAAATATTCTTAGAAAATATTAGTCAAACTATTCCGATATTTCAGGAAAAACATAAAATAAATAAAAATCTATTTTCATGGAAGAAACTGAAATCTTAATGAGGAATTCAACCCCTAGAGGTGGGAACTAGCTCATTTTGGTCTATTTATCATGTGATTGTAAAGGTGAAAATAGTTCAGATTGAGGAGAATTTCTTCTACGTTGTTTTGCAGCAGCCAACGGAAGTGAATTTGGTGATATCAATACAAATGCAAAACTGAGCGAACTGAAACTGAATATCTGTAAATTTATTGGAAGATGTTTGTGGTACAGATATTTGGAATGATAGGACCTGATTGAATCTCCTTATCAGTTCCATAGAAAATATCCACAATTTTGTTTAACCATCTCAATTCAAAACCCTATTCCGCCCACATCGGTGGTTTGACATATTCGTAGTTGTCGAGTTCTTGTTTCTGTGGCTGCTTCTTGTTCCAATATAATTTTTCCTTCCTCGTCAAGTTCTGGCAATATTGTTTGAATTGGGAGCTTTTCACTTATAACCTTCTTTAAACATGAAACTTGGAAAACTGGGTGCACTCGAGAAGCTACAAGAAGCTCCAATTTGTATGTCATAGTACCAATCATTTTCAACACCTTGTACGGACCATAATACTTTGGTGATAATTTATTATCCTTCTTAGCTTTCTTGAGGGAATTTTTTTTATATGGTTGTAGTCGTAGGAATACCTAGTCAACTACATCAAAACTTATTTCACCGCTATGTTGATCTACATGTTGCTTCATTCTATTTTGCGACAACACGAGATTATCCTTTAAGAGTTGGAGAACTTGTTGTTGATGCTTGATGTCATGTTCCACTGCTTGAACCTTATAATTTTCTCTTAAATATGATGTGATGAATGGTGGCTGATATCCATAAAGTACCATAAATGGCGTCAGTTTTGTAGTAGTATGGACGGAAGTGTTATACCACCATTCAGCCAGTGGCAACAATTTGACCCATTGTGTCTGTTTATCATATACAAAGCAATGAATATATCCTTCCAAACATTTGTTTACTATCTTAGTTTGCCCATCAGATTGAGGATGATAAGATGAGCTATGAGCTAACTGAGTACCAAGACAAGAAAATAATTTTGTCCAAAAATTTCCAGTGAAAATGGGATCTCTGTCACTTACAATAATCTTTGGGTTTCCATGTAGCTTTTGAATTGTTTCCATAAATGCACTAGAAACTGTACTGGCTTTAAATGGATGTGATAATGCACAAAAGTGTGCATACTTGGTAAGTCTGTCAACTACCACCATGATGACACTCTTTCCCTCAGACTTGGGTAAAACCTGTGATAAAATCCATTGAAACCTCCTCCCAACGTTGGCTTGGAATGGATAAAGGTTGTAATAGACCCGGTGTCTTAATTGTTTCAACTTTATTTTGTTGGCAAACCAAACATTCCGCCACAAACTTTTGAATATCCGATTTAAAGCCATCCCAAAAAAATTCCTTCTTAACCCTGTGGTAAGTTTTTAAAAATCCTGAGTGCCCTCCTAAGGGAGA
This sequence comes from Pinus taeda, assembly GCA_000404065.3. Taxonomy (NCBI): domain Eukaryota; kingdom Viridiplantae; phylum Streptophyta; class Pinopsida; order Pinales; family Pinaceae; genus Pinus; species Pinus taeda. The sequence continues at coordinate 12,741 of APFE030297127.1, forward strand.
AGTGTGCAATTCCATAAGAATCTTTGTTTTAGTTGGGAATTCTTACAGA
>APFE030297129.1:0-25094 GCA_000404065.3 Pinus taeda
AGAATAATAATAAATAAATAAAAATTACTCGGACGACAGACAGGGATTCAAGATCTATTGATCTTCCAGTCATCATCTCTGTTGAGATTGATAGACCTTCTTTCGATTTCAATAGCTTCCCTGAATTTACGATGGTGGAACTAAGCCACTTTGGCCACGACCCTGGACTCCTCAATACAGACCTGATGCTTGGTCTTATCCACATGTTCCGCTAATGCTGAGGACTTGGTTCTCCCATGGACCCTAAGGATATGAAGGGTGTTTATTTGATCCCATGTTCCTGTGGAACACCCTACATAGGGGAAACCGGACGCTCCATCAAACAAAGGATTAGCCAACATGTGGCAGACCTGAGACATGGGTGAACATGTGGCAGACCTAAGACATGGGAGAACCAGTCTTCAGCGTTAGCGAAACATGTGGATAAGACCAAGCATCAAGTCTGTATTGAGGAGGCCAGGGTCATGGCCAAAATGGCTCAGTTCCACCATCTTAAATTCAGGGAAGCTATTGAAATCGAAAAAAGGCCTATCAATCTCAACAAAAATGATGGCTGGAAGCTCATTAGATCTTGGATCCCTACCCTGTCATTCGAGTAATTTTTATTTATTTATTATTATTATTATTATGATTATTATTTTAGTAATTATATAATTTATATTTTATATATTATTTTTACTGTATTTCAAATATAAGTAATATATATAAAAAGCAATTTACCTAAGAAATAATATTTATATATACATTTTATATTTAATAATCTAAATAGATAAATTACTATTTATTTATTATTTGGTTATATACATATTATTATATTATTAGTGTTACTATATATTGTTTTTAATTTTATATATGTTACTATTATATTTTACTAGGTTGTTTTATTATTATTAGATATAAACTCATATAATACATATGTATTATTATTATTGATATTAATATATAATGGTTATTTATTATTATTACTATATATTATCTTTATATATTATATATTATGATTACACATTACTATATATTATCTTCATTCCGTTCTTGTTTGACATTTCTTCAATTTAACTTATATAGTTTTATATATAGGGGATAATAAATAATGCAATAAGTTAATTTTAAACTTACCTTAAGTAAGTATGATATTTATTTTATTTACCTAATTTATCTTGGTCATTAGTTATAATGATAAGTATGAAGGAATGCTTGTATATACTATTTGTTACTAACTTACATATTATTATTATTAATAGTAATACATAGTGGTTATTTATTATTTATTTTATCACTATATATTAGTGTTGATATATTATATATTATACATTACTATATATTAATATTTTAACTCTTTTTCCCCATTTATTTTAACTATTTTTATTAACATTTCTTCATTAAAATATAGTTATATATATTTGTATATATATTAATAAATAGTGTAATAAACTAATTTTTAAACTAACTTCACGCAAATAGGGTATTTATTTACCTTATTCATCCTAATTCCGTAAATATAATATTAAATATTAAGGAGAAAGATTGTGATATATTATTAATGTTAATAAATAACTATTAGTTTGTTTTATCTTTTACCTAGTTTTACTTATTTTGGCAAATAAAATAGTAAATATTAGGAATATTAATAACATTGAGAATAATAATAATTTATCAAGGTCATTAGGTCAAAATTAGACGTTATTCGATTTTAGCTGTTGGAATCTCTCCTCGAGCTATTTAACGCGCTAGACTAGATCTGTCTCTTCAGCTTGTCCTTGTCCTGACGATGAACGACACTAGTTGGTTCGAAACGTGTTGGCAAAGGTCTTTCTCTATGTGATTTAAGCCGAAATTCTTCTTATAATTAAATAAATAATATTTATTGATATTGATATTATATAATGATAAATTTAATATCTTAATTAAAATATGATTATAACAAATTATTTTTTATATTTTTATTTCCTTTACTGTTTTTATTTTTTTTCCACATGACCATACATATATATATATATACTATGTAATATTAATAAATAAATAAATATAGAAATAAAATAATTATTATTTTAGGTTCTAGAGTTAAATCTGACCTTTATAATAAAATAATATAATAATAATATTTACCATTATATTTAATTATATATATTTATTAATAATATTAATATTATATAATGATAATAAATACTTTAGTAATAATAATATTAACATTAACAAATAATATAATGCAAATAATATTATAGTAATAATAAATAAAGAAATATATAGAATAATTAAATAAAATTTAGGTCCCTCACCTTGGACCTAGCCATACCTTGTTGTTAGAGGTCCTATTTAACCGTTTCTCAGTCAAATTTAGCTGCTGGAATGGTCTGTTGTCCCTATTTTACACATCGCTCAAATCAGATCTTCAACTTGTCCTGATGATGAACCACACTGGTTTGTTCAGATCTTCAACTTGTCCTGATGATGAACCACACTGGTTTGTTTGAAACGCGTCGACAAATGATTTGTTATGTGATTTTGCCGAAATTATTCTCACAAACAATAATATTTACCATTATATTATTCTAATAATTTAATAAATAATTATTTATTAATGATATTAATATTATATAAATGGTAAATAAATATATTATATATAATATATTAATATTGGTAATAAATAATTAATATTAATAAATAATATAATAAAATAAATAATATTATATAATATATATATATATATATATATATATATATATATATATATATATATATATATATATAAAATTATAAATAATAACAAATAAATTGAGAATAAAATAATTAAATAAAATTTGGGTCCCTCCCCTTGGGCTTGGTCAAACCTACCCGTTAGAGGTCCTTTAACCATTACTCAGAAAACTTTAGCTGTTGGAATGGCCTGTTGTCCCTATTTAACTTATTGCTCAAATTGGATCTTCAACTTGTACTGACTATGAACCACACTGGTTGGTTCGAAACGCGTCGACAAATGATTTTTTATGTGATTTTGCCGAAATTATTCTCACAAACATATCTTTATTTATGAGTTTTATAATGTTTTTTTGTTTTTAAATGTTACTAAGACTAATCAAACTCGTATATGTGTGCAGATGTTTGGGCTAGTGCGACCAATAGCACACCCTAGGGCAGCAGTTGACATTCCAGCAGGAGAGGCTGTAGAGAGGGTTGTCCTTCATGATCTAGACATAGCAGAGACCCTAGTAGTGTTGCAGGATCAGATCGAGGATCTCACTCTTGGTATTCAAGATGTGAGGACCGACGAGTTATTTGTGAGGTTACAATGCCATACTACTGGCATGCTGAGTCGATGGACTAGGCTCTTACGTATGATTGCACAGGCAATGACTTGCTATCACCAGCACCATTAGTCTAGGGTGTTTTTCTACATTTTTGAGTTTTTGGGTCATATGACTGATTTTTTCTTGGACACAAAACATTTTGTGAAAATTATAAACAGTTATATATTTTTGATTTTCGGAGTTTTATTTTGGTTAGGTTATGTGATCCTGATGCAAATGTTAATGTGAAATTATTTTTCCTTCATAAATGTTGCAAATGTCTATTTAACACATAATTTACTAATGAATCAATTAATGTGTTTAAGTTTCTGGAAATGTGTTGATATTGAATAGAATCAAACTGCCTTTCCAAAATCCTGACCCTTAGGAACATACGATAGATAGCTGGACTCCAAACGGAATAGATGCCAGTAAGTTGTAGGATGACGAGTTGCGAATCTAGCCTGACAATAAGTTGGCATATGCCATGTGTGATGGCATCAAAGAGAAGCTTTATCAACGTGATGTACTTAGTGATGTTTTTCATTGATCGACAAATACATATCCCTCTAAAACTCACTAACTCACCACTTAGATAAAAAATGGCCTAGGCTGTAGAAGATAGGTTCTTCGTACTACGACTAGCTCCGTTGGCGTATCCAACAAATGACTCGAACAAGTTCGACATCTGCAACAAATACAAAGTGGATTACCTAACCAAAATGATAACTCTTGATGAAAACAAAAATGTAACAAAAGCATATCTGTAAAGAGATCACTACACTTAGTCAAGCATTGTAACGCTTAATATACAACCCGTTTTGGGGTTGTGATAGTGGAATCCCATCGTAATCTACTAGCTCATAAGATCCTTTTGCTATTATTCTTTTAACAATGTAGGGGCCCATCCACAATGGTTCGATATTACCTGCTCCCAATTTATCGGAGTCCTAATTGTATAGCAAGACCAGGTCACCTTTTGAGAAGACACGGGGTTTGACATTTTTGTCAAATTGCACCTTGACACATTTCTTATGAGCTTCGTTAGCCAATGCAACATCACGACGAGTTTCATCTAATTGGATTAGTTCCAAGAAACAAGCCTCTTCCTCTGAAGTTTTGGGAAGTAGATCGATTGCGAGCATGAGAGATGAAATTTCACACTAAATTGGTAAGACCGCTTCCAAGCCATACACCAATCAAAAGGGTGTAAATCTAGTCCCATTTCTCACAGATGTCCTATATTCCCACATAGCTGAGTACAAGATTAAGTGCCAATTCTGTTTGTGGAATCCAATCATCCTTTGCAGCATGCGCTTCAAGACTTTGTTGATGGCCTCAACTTGTCCGTTAGCATGCAAATAATATGGAGTAGAACTATCATGGAACAGTCCTAATTTGGTAGCCAATTCAACCATTATGTGATTGTGAAAATGTGATCCATGATCTGTTACTATAGCTTGTGGAACACCAAATCTAGAGACTACATGATTGAAAAAGAAAATAGAAATTGTTTTGTTGCTGTTGTTTAATATAGGCATCACCTCAACCCATTTTGTAAAATAGTTGACAGCGACTATGATATACCCATGCCCCTTGGCCGAGTTGGGGTTACAGGTCATGAAATCTATGCCCCATTTGGTGAATGGTGCAACAACAACTAATGGATGCAGCGGTGTAGGTGGTAGTCTAGTTTTGTGATTGAAAATCTGACAAGCATGGAAACTTTTGACCATGATTATGCAATCTTTGAATATAGTAGGCCAAAAGTAACTCGCTCGTAAGATCTTTTTTGTCATGGCGTAACCATATTGATGCCCTCCACACACACCTCAATGACAATCATTCAGGACTTTTTCAGCCTCCTCATGCATGAGGCACCTTCGCAGAACTGTATCGACACCACAACGGTAAAGTGTATCATCGACGATGATGCAGTCTTTGGCTTGGTATCGAGTACGCCATTGTTCAGAGCGAGAGGTGTTAGGCCTAAAGGTTTGGGTTTGGAGATAGATCAGTATATCTCCATACCATGGATCACTTGACGATATCAGAAATAGAGTTTCATCCACGATTGACGCTTGAGATGTTGAATCGTTGGACGATGATGGGAGGTCGCATAGTAACTCTGCGAAAAATAGAGATTTCTTTGATTTGGATTTGGTGAACTCCAGATCAAAATCTTGCAAAATGGCTATCCATTTTGAATATTTTCCCCCTTATAATTGACGTGACAGAATGTAGGTCATAGGGTTGCAATATGATAGAATGGTAGTTTCGCAAAAGACGATATAGTGTTGAAATCTCTGTACTACTTGAACAGTTTCTAGAGCCAACTTTTCAACATTAATGATGCTTTTATTAGGGAATCCTTTAAAGCATCAAAGGAAGCTTGCACAACCTAATCCTAGTTGAAGGGCACTTATTTTTTCAAAAGGTCTATAACGTTTAGCAAGTTCGGTGTAATTTGGGATGAACGTCCTTAGAAAGTTTTCTTTCCTTTGGAGTTTCTGAATTTGAAGAAAATTTGAAGGTGGTGGCATGTCGATGATTGCCTAAACCTTACATGGGTTGAGTCGAACTCTGTCCTTAGAAACTACGAAACCAGGTAACTGACTAGAACTGACAAAAAACACACACTTGTGTGGATTGAGTCGTATCTTGTAGTGTCGGCAACGCAAAAATATAGCTCTCAAATGTTGCAGATGATTAGTCCACTTTTGCGAATGAGCCAATAGATCGTCGAGATATGGTTGAATGATGTGCTTGATGTCATGGAAAGCATAGTTCATTGCCCTCCGAAAAGTTGCCCCTACATTCTTCAAACTAAAAGGTAGTTTATAGTGTGCGAATATTCCCCATGGACATATAAATGCAGTCTTCGAATAGCGCTGTGGGTGGATATTGATTTGATTGTATCCAGAAAATCCATCCATGAATGAAAATATTTCGCATCTGGCACATTCATCAATTATCTGGTCGATGAAGGGTGTAGGGTAGTTGTCCTTTGGACAAGCTTGATTTACATCCCTGTAATCAACGCACACTCTAATCGTTCCCTACTTTTTCATCACAAGAACAATATTTGATACCCAATCAGTTAGAGGAATAAGGTAAATGAAACCAGCATGTAAACTTTTTTCAACTTCTTCCTTAATGGCAGCGGCTTTCTTTGGGTGAACTCGTCGAAGCCATTATTGTACTAGTTTGACATCTAGATACATCTTGATTTCATGTTCAACGATGCTTGAGTCAATGCTTGGCATTTCTTCATATGACCATGCAAAGACATCTCTGAATTCACAAAATAGAGCGCAGTATATTTCCAATTCTAAAGGAGAACAAGATTTGCCAACATGAATATTCTCTACAACATTAGGTTTGGTAAAGATATTTATTGCGATAGTCTCTTCAATATTGGACAAATTTCGCTCGGAGTCCACCAATATTTACAGTATTTGATAGAAAATCAAAACTGAAGGAAGATTAATGTCACCGAAATAATCTTCGTCGTTATTTTGAAGATGGGAATGATGGTGGTAATTTCCCCATTGTGCCTCTCCTATCATCATTGACCGAATGATTCCTTCATCTATAGAATGTATACGAGACCAAGGATCTGAAGAGGTGCCATATTCTAGAGACCTATCTATCCAAACACTCGATGAGTGTTGATTTGGGTTTGCCACCTAGGCCCAGAAAATTGATTGGTACAAAATTTCTATGGGGCTTGGGGGCAACACCTGGCGATGATCCATACTAACAAAATGTTCAGAAATCTTCTTAATCTTTGATGATGTAGAAGATACCATATGATAGGTTTCCACTATGATCACTTCCGCCAGATTACTCTGAGGTAGGAGGGCAAAAGTACCCATTAAGGCGGGGTCTTTTAGGAGACCTACTTCGACATTTTGAAGTAATTGAGAGCTTCCATGGATCATTGGAATGCTTCCTATAGGTCGTGAACTATTGGGGAAAAAGGTTAGTTGGTCAATGATTGTAATTCTGCCTTAGAAGAGAAATGCAATCTTTCTAAAATATGTTGACACAACAGCAGCAATAACATAAATCCAGGGCCTTCCCAGTAGGATATTGTAATCAAGGTTTCCATCGATAACCTCAACTTCAATTTCTATTGTCTTGTCCCATAGTTCAACTTGCAAGTTACTTAATATCCCATACAACACGTATGTTCTTCCATCGAATGCTTTCAATGTCATTGATGATCGTGACAAGGGTGGTGAGCCTAAAGTTTTCTAGCAACTCATTGACATAATATAGGTAGATGGCCCCTCATCAATGATTGTTCAATGAATAGTTTTGTTAAGGGCATTTACCTGTATAAGGAAAGCGAGTTGGGTTGGTAACTGAGGTTCATATCCTTTATGGTTAAAGCCTACAAGATTGGAATCCGTTGGGTTAATCCCACTTATTGCAGATAATAAAGCTTGCTTTTGGGAGGGGAAATTCTACAGTACTTCAAGTGTTGACATAGCGGATGGTGATTGAGCCAAATCCTCTACTATATTATAATTCTGTGCTGCTTGAGCATGAGGATTAAATGTCGATTTATGTACTACTCCCTTTGGTGGCTTTATAGTTAGTTCAGGAATGATGGGTGGCACAACTTCTGACGAAGTCGTTGTCGAACTACTGGGTTGATCTGTAGCCTTGTTGTTCGAAGTCTATGGATTCCCATAATCTTTATTCCGCATTGATATCAAAGCATCATTTTCTTGTTTCGAGATGGATAACATAAGCACTTGGGATGGGGAAGCATGATCAATAGCAACCAGATTTTGTTTTGGGTTAGGAAATGGATCAATCAATACTACTGAGGAGCTTGAAGTTTTTAAAAATTTCTTGACCTCAGCTCGATGTGGACATTATTTTGTATAATGGTCCTCATTACATATGAAAAATGGTTGATTAGGTTTCTTTTACCCAGCAGGGTTTGTAGAAGATTTTTCAGGAGTTGAATCTTCCTGTTTCTTCTTTTTATTTTTCCCCTTCTTCTTGCTCCCTGGTTGCCTTAGTTCTTTTCCCTTGTCAGATGACATGGCATTAACCTCCGAGGCAGGAAGTTTGTCATTTGTCTTTTTACTAGAAACTGCAAGGGCTTTACTAGATTGAGCCTTTGCAGTTTGTGTACTTCATGTACCAATCACGCCATTGCCGGCATGAGAGTCCTTGTTTGATTTAGGAGGGGGTGGAATGGAAAATTTTGGTCTACGAGCATCAGTTATTTTGTCATAGAGCATGCTAGACTGAGTATAGGTCAAGTCCAAATATTGTGCACAAGCAATGAATTTCTCTTTAGTGACAACTCCTCCTTTTGCCACATCTTCAGTAATAGAAGGTAATAATGACTTAATAAACCACTCAGCTAGAAGTTGATCAGGAACATAGATCTTTACCATTCGACGATGACATCGCCACTCATGAATATGATCAGATATGTGAGTGGTTGTTGTTTGTTTAAAGTTGGTAAGGAGTTATGTCCCTATTTTGTACCTTATGGGTAACTAAAAGTGGGTTAAAAAGGTAGTAGCAAGGGTGCTGAAGTTATCAAATGAAGCTCTAGGCAATTCAATGTACCATTTTGTTGCCAGACCAGTTAGCATTCGCTGAAAAAGGTGAAGCCTAATCAAATCATCATTGAGGGTGTTGGATGAACACCAAAAATGAAAGGTCATTACGTGATTCGATGGATCTTCACTTGGATTTCCATTGAATTTAGGAATATCTAAGGGAAGTTTATGAGGAATCGCTGGCCACCAAGAGGCATAATAATTCAGATCATTCATTAATTAGTTCAAATCTGGTAATTCTAGACTTTATACAAAGGGAAACTGTCGATTTAAGTTTGGCGAAGCATACCCAGGATGAGATGGGATCGCCTGAGTAGTAGGTATTTTCATACCAGCATAATGTATCTGATGTCGATAACTTCGATAAGGTTGATGGACATAACCAATATAGAATGGTTGTTAACAACCGTTTTGACAATGCAGTTACCCATTGTGTACAAAGCCTTGTTGCTTAGGTCCTCAATAAGCTTGCTGGAATTATGGTTGTTCACATTGTACCAACCATGGTTGTTGGACCATTTGCTGGTGCTTGATCCGAATTGGATCCATAAAAGAACTGTAAAGATAACCACGACTGTATCAGGTCGGGACAAACTTCTCAAAATTCCAAAACAACGATCAAAAACACCTCGAACTAGTGGCAATGACAGCCAGCGTGGAACGACAAGGACCCCGGTCAAAGCGCGCTAACTGAGGCCCATGGAGTCTACGCAGGAGGCTAAATTAGCCCCAAGGAGCCCCGGATTAGGAAACAGAGGTGGATTTTGATGCATGATTAGCATGCATCGCTGGGAAAAAAGGGCTGAAATGGGGAAGCCCTAAGCACTCGGACGCATGGGGAGCTGGAGAACCATGGGTGAAAAAAGAGAAAAAGGCTAAAGGACAAGGTGAGACTTGCATTTTGAAAAACCGGTGGTATTGATCAGGGTGCCCTCAAACGCAAGTGGTTATAGAGAAACTGGAGTGATCCCACTCAATGATCGATGCATGGCAAGTGGAGGAGAGAGAAAACCATCATTGATTGTGCAATAAAGGTCAAGCAAGTCAACCACGCAAAACATGCATATGGCGTTGGATCTAGAGGCCCCAAATCGGACGGTCGAGATCGTACCTGATGGGGGAAGCCGAATCGACGAAGGAATGAGTCACAATTTAGAAGGATTTGAAGTCTATTTTTACTGCCACAGTGGAGGAAGACCTCATCCATGATGTAACCAAAGAACTGAACTGACAAAGTAGGTTGGCGCATTACAGGAAGACATGTGGCCGTTCCCTATGAGCTGATGATGACACCAAGCCAGGGAACTCTAAGTGCAGCTCTAGAAGGCGATTCGACGGAGGTGGAAGAGGAACTGAACAAACATGGAAATGAATGGCTTAAAGCCATGAACAAAGACATAACATACAAAAGAGAGAGATAGAGGAACTAGAATCCCGAGAGGAGGATGGAACACAAGGAAAAAGACAGTGAAGCAAAAGCTAAAGAGGACAGAGGGCCGAGTTGGCCAAAGGTAGCGTCGAGTACCAGAGAGCTTGAGGGATTCAAGCCATCCCAAAGAGGATCTATCCAGACTGAGCACCCCATTGCGCTCTTTCCATTGTAGACCAGAAGGTCACAGAGTTAGTAGGAAAACATGTTTGTGCACTCAAGTGGCTTGGGGAATCCAAGAAACACCCTGCCAAGAAAATATGTTTCAGGTGACTCGTATTGAGATCCTGCATTGTAATTCTCTTCTTAAAACACAATAAAATAAGGCCACCACTGAAGCTGGACCAGAGATGTAGCCTTGGAGAATAGGGTGAACTCCTTATTAATTTCTTGTGTTCTTGTATTTGCTTACTGTATTTCTCTGTTGTCTTTCCATTCAATTGTCTATGTATTGGCAATTTGATCGATTTGTTTCTTAAATAACATAGACACACACCAACATATGAGTCTGTAATACCTTCATTTAATGAATCTTTAAGTAAGGTCACTCATAGGGTGATTATCAGATCAAGTGGTATCAAAGCTTTGGGTTGTAAGGTTAGACAAGCTTGTGTTGGTGTAGCTGTTGAATGCTCACTAGATCAAAGCTCAAATTAGGAGAAGGAGAATTGGTCGAAACTAATACTGAAATTGGGAGAGTCTATCCTCGGAAGACAATATGAGAGGAAGGTTTTGTGGGGCCAAACCCTCAATTCATAGAGATTTTCCTAGCTATAAATTCTATGGTAGAAGAAATGTATAGGGACTTTAGAAAGCATAAGGATGAAGATTCATCAAGTTCTAAACAAGATAAGGAAGAAGATGAGTCTCATTCCCATGACCACTCAAAAGGAAAAGGGAAAGAGGAAAACTTTCTCAAACCTCCTAATAGCCTTGTGCATAATAAGAAATCATATTTGATTAAACTAGATGTTAAATTTGACTTGCCTATATATGATGGAGAGCTAAATGCTAAAAAGTTGGACAATTGGATTAAAAAAATTGATGTGTATTGCAGAGTGTAGAACATCATCTCAGACAAGGGAAAAATTCAACTAGCAAGCCTATGCCTAGGAGGCACTACCTTGGTTTGGTGGGAAGGTAGAACCCAAGCTGACATGAAAAGACATGGTAAGACCATCTTTGTTTGGAGTGACTTTGTTTCTGCAATTAAGAAGTAGTTCTATCCATTGGCCTACATGAAACAAGCCATGATGAGTTGGAAAACTCTTCGGCAGTTGAAAGGGCAACGTGTGCAAGGGTACACTCAAGAATTTAGAAAGAGAGCATTGATTCTAGGGATCTCATTAGACTCACCAGAGACTCTTTTCAAGTACATTGGTGGTCTACACAGCTACATGAAGCATACCATCCTCATGTTTAATCCCACTAGTATAGATGAGGTATCTATACAAGCTACTCATCTAGAAGCTAGAGGAAAGAGTGGAAATCCAGAAGTTGGGGGACCATCCCAACCTACTACAAGCAATGGCAAGAAGAAAAGAAAGAAGAAGTGGAAAGCAAGGAAGGCTAACATTGCACAGAAAGGTAAAGTTTCATGCACTCACTGTAAAAAGGATGGGTATGATGATGAGCACTGTTGGATTATGCATCCAGAGCTAAGACCTAAGAAGTCCATGGGAAAGAAGAAGAAGACTACTACAGCTGTTCAGAAAGACTTGGGGTCAGACTAGGGAAATGAAACAATCATTACAACCACAGGTATAAAAGGCAAGAATTATGAAGCATATACTAGTAATTCTGCTCAATCTGTTATTGATGAAGAACATGAGAGAAAAAGACATGAGCTTTTCCATATTCAAATCATTTCCATACATCAAAATATTGATACTTTGTTTGATAGTGGCTCACAAGTAAATTTGACTTCTGAAGAAATTGTAAAGAAATTGGGATTAACAACTACACCTCACAAGAAACCATACCCATTAGGATGGTTGAATGATAAAGCACAACTACAAGTTACTAGACAGTGCAAACTCAAGTTTGCTTTTCGGTCAGCATTTGCAAATGAGGTTGAGTTAGACATAATTCCTTTGGATATATCTAGAATTGTTTTAGGAAGTCCTTACTTGTATGATAGAAAGGCTATTTTCTATAGAGTTGAGAACAAGTATCTACTTGTTAAATATGGAATCGAATACTTTGTAAGAGCTCATAAGCTCGAGAATAATTATACTCTCATAAATTCAGGGCAGATGAAAAGAATGATAAATTCATGCAAACAATTCTTAGTAATGGTTGTAAAGGAAAAGAAACGTGATAAAACCAATGTATTTGAGGGTTGTAATGCTAAGCAGCAAGCTAAAATAGAAAATATTGTTTCATAGTATGATGTTCTATTTCAAGAACCTAAAGGTCTGCCACCCAAAAAGGAAATAGTACATGATATTATTTTGCAGAAATATGTTCCATTGCTTAACATTGGAATGTATAGGTTGTCTGCTTTAGAGAATGCTAAAATCAAGAAGCAAGTGCAGGAGTTTCTTGAGAAGGGGTTCATCAAACCTAGCACATAACCATGTGGGTCACCAATCATTTTGGTGAGAAAGAAATATGGCTCGTGGAGAATGTGCATTGACTACCGAGCACTGAATAAGATAACAATAAAAAATCATTCTTCCCTTCCTCACATAGATGATCTTTTTGATCAATTAAAGGAAGTTGTTTATTTCACCAAGCTAGATTTGCACAGTGGATACCATCAGTTCAGACTTGCAGAGCAAGTTGCATCGAGGACTACTTTCAAAACAAAGCAGGGATTGTATGAGTGGTTGGTTATGCCTTTTGGCTTGACCAATGCCCCTGCTATTTTCATGAGATTAATGAATGATGTACTCAGACCTTTTCTTGATGATTTCATTATTGTGTATTTGGATGACATTCTGATTTTTAGTAAAACGTGGGAAGAAGACTTAAAGCATTTTAAGCAGACATTAAATGTTTTGAAAAGAGAAAAAATTTATGTTAAACACTCCAAATGTGAATTTTGAAAAACATCTCTAAATTATTTGGGTCATATAGTAGGGGGTGGTGAATTGAAAATAGATCCCTCTAAAGTGGCAGTCACTGTAAACCGACCTAAACCCAAGTATGCTACAGAAGTGAGAAACTTCTTAGGAGAAGCACAATATTGGAGGAAGTTCATCTCTAACTTTTCCTCAATTGCAACTCCCTTATATGCTTTGACAGGATTGAACAAGGTGTTTCAGTAGGGAGGCAAACATCAGAAAGCCTTCAACACCTTGAAAGAAAGATTAGTATAGCACCTGTACTAGCACTGCTAGATCTACAAAGAACATATGAGATCCAAATAGATACCAATGACTATGCCATGGGAGCAGTGTTGACACAACAAAGTAAACCCATATGTTATCATTCTGAGACTTTTAATCCTGCAGTAGTTAACTATCCTACATATGATAAAGAATTGTATGCATTAGTTCAGAGTGTGAAAAAGTGGAAACATTAATTAATGGGCAAAGAGATAGTAATACATATTGATCACCAACCACTTCAATATCTACACTCCCAAACTAAGTTGCAGCAATCAAGACATTATAGGTGGATGGGTTTTCTACAACAGTTTCATTTGGTCATCAGATATAAAAAGGGCATACATAGCAAAGTTGCAGACATGTTGTCTAGACCCATTATAAATGCATCTACTATACTTAAGCATAATTTTGTACTACATGAAAGCTACATTGAACAATATGCTCAAGATATAGGTTTTAAAGATGTATATGCAACTTTGAGTCAAGGAAAAAGGGTAGAAGAATTGGATTATCATGTTAAGGACCGACTCTTGTATCATTGTGGGAAACTCTGCATTCCACAAAGAAAGAGAGAAAAGATAAGTAGAGAGGCACACACTTCTTTGATATCGGGTCACTTTGGGGTAAGTAAAACAGTTGCACAGCTGCAAACATTTTGTTATTGGTCGAAAATGAATGAGACAGTTTCTAGATATGTAAAAGGGTGTACTATGTGTGCTAAAATCAAGCCCATCAAAAGAAAACTAGGCTTGCACACTCCATTACCAGTTCCTTCTCATGCTTGGGAAAGTGTTTCCATGGATTTTGTTGGAGGCCTACTTAAATATAGGAAAGGTCATGATTACCTAAATGTGATTGTGGACAAGTTCAACAAAATGTGTATTTTGATACCTTGTAATAAACAAATTACAACTAATCAAACTGCAAAACTATTCTTTGAACATGTATGGGTTCATTTTGGATTACCCACTTCTATTGTATCTGATCAAGACACTCGGTTTGTGGGGAAGTTTTGGTCAAGTCTGTGGGATCTGATGGACACCCAACTGAAGAAAAGCACAGCTTTTCATCCACAAACCGATAGCCAGACAAAAGTAGTTAACAGGATAGTGATCCAGGTACTTAGAGGATATTGCAGCAAACATCCTAAGCTTTGTGATGAACACTTATGTTATGTGTAGCATGCTTACAATAGAGCAAAACACTCTTCTACACATAGATCTCCTTTTGAGACCTTTTTTGGTTTCATACCAAGGTCTCCTTTGGATTTTGTCTTTGGTAAAGATACCATAGTTGATGGACACAGTGATGTGGACAAGACAACTAGGTTCATTGAATAGATCCAGGAGATCCACCAGGTAGTACAGGAACAACTGGAAAAGAGCCAAGCCAAATACAAGGCAAGGCATGACAAGCATCGGATGGAGCATAGTTTTCAAGTTGGAGACTAGGTCTGGCTATTTATCAGCAAGGACATCATGCAAGGTGAAGGTAAAAAGCTAAAGCCTATCAAGTATGGACCTTTTAGGATACTTGAGAAGATTGGTGAAAATGATTTCCATCTTGATCTACCAGCTTACGTGCACATATACTTGGTTGTAAATGAAAACTACTTGAGATTGTTTGAACCTTCAATGATTGAGGATCCCGAATCGCAAAGTCACTTACCTTCTATTGATGACCTGCTACCTAAATATCTGAATAAATTGTAGGAAGACACACTCTTGGATAGGAAGGTGAGGAGAACACACAGGGGAGATGTTGAGTACCTTAGAATTGGACTCAAAGGCTCCAAGCCAAGCAGTGCAAAGTGGATTGAGATTGGGCAAATGAGACAGTAGTAACCTCACCTAGTCAATGCTAGAAAGAAAACCAACTTTTGGTGGTCCAAAATCTTTTCGTTGGGAAGGTCGTGATTCGAATTGGATCCATAAAAGAGTGATAAAGAGAACCATGACTATATCAGGTTGAGACAAACTTCTAAAAATTCCAAAATAGTGATCAAAAACACCCTGAACTAGCGGCAATGGCAGTTAGCATGGAATGACGAGGACCCCGCTCAAAGTGCGTTGACCGAGGCCCATGAAGACTATGCGGGAGGCTGAATTAGCCCATGGGAGCCTAGAATCAGGAAACAGAGGTGGATTTTGATGCGTGATTAGTGCAACACTGGGTGAAAACGGCCGAAACGGGAAAGCCTCGAGCACTCAAATGCATGGGGAGCCGGAGAACCATGGGCGAAAAAAGAAAAAAAATTGCTAAAGGACAAGGCAGGACCTACGCTTCAAGAAATCAGTGGTATTGATCGAGGTACCCTCAAATGGTAAGTAGTTTTGGAGAAACTGGAGCGATCCCACTCAACGATCAACGTGTGGCAAGTGGAGGAGAGAGAAAACCGCCGTTGATCGCTTGCTAAAGGTCAAGCAAGTCAACCACGTGAAAGATGTGTATGGTATCAAATCTGGAGGCCCCAGATTGGATGACCGTGATCGCGCCCGATGGGGGAAGCAGAATCGTTGAAGGAATGAGCCATGATTTAGAAGGATTTGAAGTCCATTTTGGCTGCCACGGTGGAGGAAGACTTCATCCACGATGTAACCAAAGAACCGAACTGACGAAGCAGGCTGGCACATTACAGGAAGACACGTGGCTGCTCCTTGTGAGCCGATGATGACGCCGAGCCAGGGAACTCCAAGCACAGTTGCAGAATGTGATTCGACGGAGGTAGAAGAGGAACTGAACGGACATGGAAATGAATGGCTTAAGGCCATGAACATAGACAAAACATACAAAAGAGAGAGATAGAGGAACCAAAATCTTGAGAGGAGGATGAAACACAGGGAAAAAGACAATGAAGCAAAAGAAGAAGAGGACATAGGGCCGAGTTGACCAAAGACAGTGTCGAGTAGCAGAGAGCTTGAGGGATTCAAGCCATCCCAGAGAGGATCTATCTGGACTGAGCACCCCATTGGGCTCTTTCAATTGTAGACCAGAAGGTCATAGAGCTTGTACGTAAACGCGTCTGTGCACTCTAGTAGCTTGGGGAATCCAAGGACCACCCTACCAAGAAAATCTATTTTAGGTGACTTATATTGAGCTCCTGCATTGTAATTTTCTACTTAAAACACAAAAAAATAAGGCCACCACTGAGGCTGGATCACAGATGTAGCCTTGGAGAATAGGGTGAAATTCTTATTAATTTCTTGTGTTCTTGTATTTGCTTACTCTATTTCTCTGTTGTCTTTCCATTCAATTGTCTGTGTATTGGTAATCTGATTGATCTGTTGCTTAAATAACATAGACACACACCAACATATGAGTCTGTAATATGTTCATTTAATAAATATTTAACTGAGGTTACTCATAGGGTGATTATCAGATCAGTGCCCAATACTAGATGATTGACCAAGATGCGAAGTGATAACACGCGTTTGAGCCTGAGTCGTTCCAGTTAAGGAATCCCTAATATAAGATTGTAATTGAGCCATAGAGAGAAGAGGCTATTGTACTAAAACCTGAGAAATTTGAGGTTGATGTACAACAGGCTGTGCTTGTACTTGCGACATAGTCACAATAGCAGGTGTAGTGGTAATATTCGACATAGGTTGGGTTGCTTACATTGAATATACAACTTGGTTGTTGAGGCAGTATTGGTATCGAACCACTAGATGTAATTCTTATTTGACCTGAATTTTTTTGTGAGCTCTCATACGGTTGTTGTCTAGGCAAGAACAATGAAAAAGCATATTGCACCCCATATGGTGGAAATCCAATGCTCAAAGGATAAATGGGTCTTTGAAGACTAGGCTGCCCAAATTGAAACTGGTATGTAGGATCAATTTGTTAAGCTTCAACATAAGAAATTCCAGATATGATCCCGAAGGAACAAACAGGAACAGACCATGTCATCGAAACAGTCCCTGGATGGACTCCATCTAGTGATTGATAACTACCAAGGACACATGGTATACCAGCAAACATCGTAGGAGTGGTAGCAGGAAGTTCTGTTGTGGCTATATCGAATGACACAGTCCTAGATGCTGACGATTGTTCAGACATATTTAGTCTATCCAAAAGATTTCCTAGTGATTCGATAGGAACTTACGATGAAGGATGATCAAAAGAACTAACTTTAGGAATAGAAGGATATAAGTGGATCCCAATTCTAAAATGCAATGGAGTACTAGATGGAAGATCCTCTACGACCTCTTCTATAGCAATTAGTCCAGGTGGAAGAGATAGACTGTCAGGTCCATAAAATATTTCTGGAGCCGAAGAAGGTATAGCTTCTACAGTGACAGATACTGGAGGGGTAACACCTTCTGAATTTTGGAACACAACTTCCAGATGTTTAGGTAAGTGAACTTTAGTTTCTGGATCAACTCTTGTTGGAACTGTTTCAGGTATGGAAGTGTCTACCATTACACTAGGATCAGTTTTAATGTCCTCTTGTAACTGCGGAACTTCTTCTGTAAAGGTAGACGTACCCGAAATGATCAGAGTAACTGTAGTCTCTAATGATGTTGGAACACAAGTTTCAAATAAACCAGGAGAGGTGGACTCAGTTAAAGGAGACTGTTTTGCTTGAAATGGTTTCGTTTCTGGAGTCAAAGACAGTTGACTTGCTAGTCTCTGCGAATGATGGGGTTCTAATTGACTTTCTTTCATGATTGCAGATTACTTGATCAACTCAAAATTAAAAAGGGGAAAATGTTATTCTGAATTAAATAAATTTTAATGATGCTTTGACACAACTTTTCTTTTTCAATTTTTAAGAGTCGAGAAAAAGCTAAAGATGACTCTAGTTGCCATCAATTTTTAATGAGCCTGAAGTGACAAGTGCTCAGATGGACCTTTTCTTTTAAGGAGTTGAAAAGGAACGAAAGTGACTACTATAGAAATTTAGCCAGAGGGATTACCAAACCAATCGCAAAAATACAAAATACACCTTCGTTAAATTAAATAGAAATTACCAAGGACCTATGTAAGACAGTCAATCTTCCTGAATGTTGTATTTAGTGCATTGCGATTGATAGGGCGCCAGACATGGCTTCCTATGGATAAAGGATGTAAGCCTATTGTGGTCTCCCAATATGCTCGACGGTATGGGGAGCACAAGTCCATACTAGAACATGTCATATCAAAGAGGCGGAATCACCCACCCTTCGATGAAAACAATAGTTACCAGGTTTTACAACGTTGGAACACATCTCTATCCGAGACTTCTAGATATGTTGCGTTAGGTTCCAAAGTGTTTTCATGTTCATTGAGATTTATTTTAGAGTTTATCTTGTTTAGAATTTTGTCTTTCAAGGTTCATTGTGTGATGTAGATGTAAAATTCCTAAATATTCAATCTAGAATGATAAACATTCGTTTATTTTAGCAATGAAAATCCTAGCTACTAAGGAAAGAAGATTACGATTCTTTCAACAGATAGCAGAGAGCGCACACTAAATTCACTTTTCCTAAATCATTTTCACACATATTCTAAATGCAAATGCAGATGCGTGTATTTGTTTTTTCATTTCCTTAATGTGAGAATTCCAAAAAGGAGAACTAAGTATAGATCTGGACTATTTTCTTCAAAGCGACACTTCGACAATTTCTTTTCAAAATGAAAGGAAGACTAAAACGACACTTTTCGATTTCGAATAGAAAGCTACTTTAGACACTTTAAATATTAGAAATTAAAATAAAATACAATGGAAAAAGGACAATCGACTATATAGAGGAGGAATACTTTACGAAACTCTTCTTTTTGATTCAAAAAGATAGTTACGACACTTCTTTGCATCAAAAACAGTGGTTCAATTAAGCTACTTTTGACAAAGAAAGACTGTAAATGATAGACAAATACATAAAAACATTTACAAATCCCTATCAATGGAGGCTAGATAATGTAAAGGAAAGAGGCTTTGGTAATGAGATACTAATCATGAGCAGCAAAACTACTGAATAGAGCCGAAAACAAGGAGGAAAAAACCAAATTTCAAAGAGAGAAACAATATCATTCAGTGATCGTACCTGTCCTTAAGGGAAACAGGGATGCATCTCACTTGCAACACATGGGGGGTGTGATGCATATAGGCTGCCAGTTACAGAAAGTGTGAAGGGCCAGGGAACGAAACTGAGTTTGGTTTTTGCTCAAAATTTGTAGCTAAGTTCAGTGATTTAGGCTGAGCTATGATAGACAGTAAAAAAAAGTACATGGGTATGATCTTATGAGGTTATTAAGCTAGCACAAGGACATTTAGGATGCTTGTGAGTCATATGTTTAGTTCATAAACCAACCCAGAGATTGATTGAAGAAGCATTCATCTACTTTGCACTTGCATAGAAAAAGCAGTTTGAAGGCTAGTTGGCTAAGTTCAGGCTCCGTCTTTTCGATCTGTTAGTCGCATTAAGATAGTTAGCTATCTTAGAAACAAACAATCAAAGAAAATTGTGATTTCCTTTATGTATGATAGATAAGAGAGGGGCAAAGAAGACCAACCTGGATCTTCCGCTTGGCTCCTTGCTTGTTTCCTCTCCCCCTTGATAGATCTTGCCACTCCTCTCCTACTTGTCCTGCTTTAGAGAATACCTGTAGAGTCAAAGAAACAAAACACCATCAAAGCATCTTGATCTATGATATCGTAAACAATGTAGAATTATAAATACATTGACCATACAATTGTATCCACAAATAACAAGATTCACAAATACATGATTATATGGAGGGAAACTTAAAGAACTTTATTAATAATAGAAATAGAAGAGAGGATTACAACCTATTTGTCTGATCCAGCATCATCCTCCCAGCATAAAAGCCTTCTTCACCTCATGAAAGCAATATCACCCAACAATACAATGTCTCTTCTCAAAAAGAAACCAATAGCACTTCCTTACAGATCACAAAATTCCAACCTCCAGATCTCTCAAACGAGGGATCCATTTATAGATATTTGCAAGGGTGTGAGTTAGCTCTAGGTTTCTTATTAGTGTCATTCCAATAATAGTTCTTGGTTCCACTTGGAGATTTCATTGATCTCTTACTCATGCCTAGGAAAATTCAGAGAGGCAAGTGTCATATGAGAAGTTTCTAGAAGATTTCTTGGGCATCCACTTAGCAAACTGACTCTTCCATTCATGTATTCTCACTCATGACCCCCCATGGAATGCTTTTTCAGTATGCATCACACCTGGCTAGTGTAGCAGATAGTATGCATCACGCCTTGACCATGGAGCAGTCAGTATGGTCCAGGTTTGGCCAGTTCTGAGTGGTTTTTTAGGTGGAACTTCTACGAAATGATGTACTCAGTTGACCATGATCCTTTAGGGTATGAAACAACAGTTTTAGGGGTTAAGGAGCCCTTGGTTTATTGACATATGTGATTGGGGTTGCAGTGCCCAAATATTTCTATAACACGTGTTATTTGATTCCCTATTAATGTTATTGAAGTTACTATTTTATCATTTTAACTCTTGGATTTTTAAATGAGGAATTAATAATGTGGATTAACAACGTTGGTATCACTTAAAATATAATGATAATAGTTAGGACATTAAGGGTTTTGATTTAAACTAAAACATTAGGGATTGAGATTAGTCGATTCTGGTTGGAAGATAATATTTTTTTGAATTGATAAATAAGTATTAATAAATAAAATTTGTTGTTCTACAGTTGAAAATCATAATGGGTGACACTAGAATAAATGATACTTTGCCGAAATTTAGAGGAATTAGATTCAAATTAAAATTTTCTAAATTTAAGATATATTTAGAGCCGAGCGATTCCAAGAATCACCCAACGTAAACAAGAAAAACTTTGATCTTGTTATGCTGCAATTATTATAACGGTAACCACTCCAAAATGATGCATGTAGATTTATTTGATTCCCTATTAATGTTAAAAAAGTATCATGTTATTTGATTCGATGTTAATGTTACTGAAGTTACTATTTTATCATTTTAACTGTTGGATTTTTAAATGAGCAATTAATAAAGTGGATTAACAATGCTGGTATCACTTAAAAGATAATGATAATAATTTGGACATTAAGGGTTTTGATTTAACCTAAAACATTAGGGATCGAAATTAGTTGATCCCAGCTGGAAAATAATTTTTTTTTGAGTTAATAAATAAGTATTAATAAATAAAGTTTGTTGTTCGGGTGACACTAGAATAATGACAGTTTGTCGAAATTTAGAGGAATTATATTCAAAATAAAATTCCTAAATTTAAAATATATTAGCAGCAGGGCGATTCCGGGAATCACCCAACATAAACGATAAAAATTTGATCTTGTTATGTTGCAATTATTATAACTGTAACCACTCAAAAATGATGCTCCAAAATGATGCATGTAGATTTATTTGATTCCCTATTAATGTTTAAAAAGTGTCATATTATTTGATTCCCTGTTAATGTTATTGAAGTTACTATTTTATCATTTTAACTCCTGGATTTTTAAATAAGGAATTAATAAAGTGGATTAACAACTTTGGTATCACTTAAAATATAATGATAATAGTTTGGACATTAAGGGTTTTGGTTTAACCTAAAACATTATGGATTGAGATTAGTTGATTCTTGTTGGAAAATATTATATTTTTGAATTAATAAATAAGTATTAATAAATAAAGTTTGTTGTTCTATAGTTGAAAATCATAATGGGTGACACTAGAATACATGATACTTTTCCAGAGTTTAGAGGAATTAGATTCAAATTAAAATTCCTAAATTTAAAATATATTGGCAGCAGGGCGATTCCAAGAATTGCCCAACGTAAACGAGAAAATATTTGATATTGTTATATTGCAATTATTATAACTGTAACCACTCCAAAATGATGCATGTAGATTTATTTGATTCCCTGTTAATGTTAAAAAAGTATCATGTTACTTGATTCCCTATTAATGTTACTAAGCCACAATTTTATCATTCTAACACTTGGATTTTTAAATGAGGAATTAATAAAGTGGATTAGCAACTTTGGTATCACTTAGAATATAATGATAATAGTTTGGAAATTAATGGTTTTGATTTAACTTAAAACATTAGGGATTGAGATTAGTTGATTCTGTTTGGAAAATAATATGTTTTTGATTTAATAAATAAAGTTTGTTGTTCTACGGTTGAAAATCATAATGGGTGACACCAGAATAAATGATACTTTGCCAGAGTTTAGAGGAATTGGATTCAAATTAAAATTCCTAAATTTAAAATATATTGGCAGCCGAGCGATTCCGGGAATCACCCAACGTAAACGAGAAAAGCTTTGATGTTGTTATGTTGCAATTATTATAACTGTAACCACTCCAAAATGATGCATGTAGATTTATTTGATTCCCTATTAATGTTAGAAAAGTATCATGTTAGTTGGTTCCGTGTTAATGTTACTGAAGTTACTATTTTATCATTTTAACTCTTGGATTTTTAAATGAGGAATTAATAAAGTGGATTAGCAACTTTGGTATCACTTAAAACACAATGATAATAGTGTGG
Source organism: Pinus taeda (assembly GCA_000404065.3). Lineage (NCBI taxonomy): Eukaryota > Viridiplantae > Streptophyta > Pinopsida > Pinales > Pinaceae > Pinus > Pinus taeda. The sequence continues at coordinate 23,132 of APFE030297129.1, forward strand.
ACATTAAGGGTTTTGGTTTAACCTAAAACATTAGGGATTGAGATTAGCTGATTCTGGTTGCAAAATAATATTTTTTTGAATTAATAAATAAGTCTTAATATATAAATTTTTATGGTTGAAAATCACAATGGGTGACACTGGAATAAATTTAAAGTCAAAAAATAGGTCTTTTAAAAAATGACATGATGTAGAATCATCACTTTTTTAATCAGTATGCAAATCACTAACATGCTAAAATGTAATGTACATAAAAAACATTAAAGTGCCAAAAACTATGCTTTAAAAAAATATGTGTGTTTTGCATCGCCCCTTTTCAAAATTGGGTCACTTTTTCGCTATCTCTATGAAACGGTAACTGTATCAGTTCCCCTTTCAAAGTTTACATTGTTCAAACTGGACCATTATTTAGGGGGCTTTGCAAACCTCCTATTAAATCATCTTCAAACTTATTATGTATGGTGTCAAGAACACATGTAAGGCATGAATTATTTAATCCTGGTCTGACTAGCGGGTTGATACCAAATTAATTGAGTCCAATATGAATGTACCTATATGCATGCCTTAAACCCCATTCAATATCTTATTTTTTTATTAAGGGAATCTGATAGACACTCTGTCCTACTGAAACTGGAACATTTACGAAAGAAACTCTGAAGAGAGTAGTAGCAGGAAACTCGAAAATGGGTAGCTTGTGAATTTTATCAGTTTCGATTGAAGGTAATTCCCAATTGGGTTGGGGATTGAATTCTTCTTCAACTACTTTATCATCAAACAAAACACCTTTATGATCATTGCTTGTATACTTAGTTAACCATGACCATCTTTTCTCATGAGATGCTTTTTGTGTCTCAGCTAACAAATCAAAATTTGAACTACTAGACATATCGATGAGAATAAAGGAAATAGAAACACCTGGTGGTAGAGAAACAATAGGATTAATCTACCCAATTCCCTAACACCTATCTTTCGGAAACAATGGGACTTGTCACGGACTTACGAGCTCTCTGGGTTTCTCCTACCCATTGATTCTTCTTTTCCTTCACTCCAAAAGAATATGGATAATGGCTCTGATACCAAATATGAGCAACCAAGAAACACAAATAAAAGATCAACCAAGATTGTCGATAACACAACTCAGAGAGATGAATACACAAAACCAGAGTTTCAATTTCTATTACAAGCAAATTTCTCCAAAAGCAAAATATGTCTTGGACAAAGGCTCTTGCTTCCATATATAGGAAAATCAAGAAGTCTCCCAATCATATGAATCTCTCTTCAAGATTTCAATAGTAATATTAAATTAAATAGAGTGGAGATTCCAAAATAAAGGAACCCATGAAAGCCTATACAATAATGTATGACTTTTACGGAAAGTAGAGTGATGAGATACAAAGTGGAGATTCCTGACTAGGGGAACCCACAAAAGCTTTTACAATAATGGAGAAATTTTACAAAAAATAAAGTGATGGGATACAAAGTGGAGATTCATGACTAGGGGAACCCACGAAAGCCTAAATTTATTTATTGAACCTTTGAAATAAAGCTTTGTACTAAACATTATATACATTGGACCTCCATTAATTACCATTCTCCTTTAGGACTTCGTTCTGTATCATAATTACTGTTGTCAGGACTAGAATCATATTCTTCAACAAACCTATAATAAATATATATATATATAATAATTCATTTTATATAATTTTTTAATCCATTTTAATTTTTTCAACATATCTGAAATTATTAATTTTTGATAATAGTAATATTATTATTATTAAATTTCCTTTATCTTGGTCAAACTAGCCGTTATCATGTCATTTCTAGCTGTTATTTTTAGCCGTTGAGTCATGGATTCTCTGCCCTCTCTATATAATGTGCTAAATGAGATATGCTCTTTCAACTTGTCCTGACGATGAACCACACTAGATGGTTCGAAACGCGTCGACATAAGTTTTTCTATGTGATT
>APFE030297129.1:25114-45507 GCA_000404065.3 Pinus taeda
TTATTTATATGCAAAGCTCTTTTAGAGTGAAAATAATTTTGATCCCTCTCGGCACTTGGTAGATCTAGAGTTAAGATAGATCTATGTTGATAGACCCATAGTTAAGATGGATCTATGTTGGTTTTTAATAGAAAGCCGTAAAGTTGTTGTTGTTGTTGTTGAGAGTTTTCATTATATTTTAATAGTTTTTTTCCAAAAATATATATATCAATATTGGAATAACTTATAGTACACTTTATTCTAGGTCAACATGATTTCTTCATCTTAAAAAATATGTTAATGTAAGAATAAGTTTTAGTACACTTTATACATAACATTTAATGATAAAAGAAGGTTAGCAAAGTTTTACATTGCTATTATTTGAGTCGCCAAATTAACATCATGGCGTATTAGTGCTAGAACAAAGAAAGATATTTTCACATCAACCCAAACACATACAATCCAGTCTAATATTAACTTAAACACAACTTATAATATAATAAATAATACATCATAAATATTTTCTCTCTTTCATCATATGCTATTATTCACCACTCATTGAGTCAATCTATTTTTAAAATTATTAATGTGATATCTCATGTATCATAAACTTTTTTGTATCATCTTATTCAACCTTCAACCAACAAACTTTTAATGAAAAAATAAAATCATTATTAAAGTGGAAAAAACAAATCTATAGACCAAAATTAATCCCATTAATCACTGTTTTATGTCAATCTATTTTTAAAATTATTAATGTGATATTTCATGTATCATAAACTTTTTTGTATCATCTTATTCAACCTTCAACCAACAAACTTTTAATGAAAAAATAAAATCATTATTAAAGTGGAAAAAACAAATCTATCAACCAAAATTAATCCCATTAATCACTGTTTTATGCATGAATGGACGGAATGGATAATTAACAAACTACAAACACTTTCAATCTTTCTTTGAAATATCCAGTAATTCTAGAACACCAATAATTTAAAAAATAATAATATTGTTTTTTCTAATCTATGATATTCATAATATTCATTTTATTTTAGTTACATTAACTTCTTATTTCTTAATTTCAATGCTGCATATTCACTTACATTACATATTAAAATGAAACATTATGCCAGAGATACTGTTAATTATTGCATTAAATACGCGTATAAAAGACTTGAGATGTCACTTTGATGAAGTAAGGAGGAGATCAAATGCCTGCCATTTCCCGTATAAATTGGCCAATCATGCCTCCCATTTTCCCGTATAAATTGATATCATATGATGTATTCCCGGTGCATCACGTTAGCAGGTTAGTGTACAATGGCAAATATAATATGAGAGAAATATTTTGCTTTGAAAGTCATTCTCTTTCGAAACAAAGTGAAAAAATGAATTTGGTAATATTAATAAATAAATAATGTTAGTCTATTAGTGTTGGGTTAAATTTATATATATATCTTTAGTAGATAATTAATTTTTTAGCACTTGGCATTGTAATTTTTGTTTTTTTAACCATTTTTTAAATAAATTAATTTAAAACCATTTAAAATTACTGAAATACATTAACAATTAAAAAAGTGCAACATAATTTTATAAAAAATAAAATATTTTTTTATAATTAACAAATATTTAGTTTAATATTGGAATATTTGACAACTATTATAAAATTTTAGAAAAAAAAATTTTATTTAAAATAATTTTAAATATATATTTTTAAATTAAAACAATTAATTGAAAGTCAAAGATTAGTTTCTATTTATAATATACTCTGCATATAAAAAAATTGATGCTTAGAATGGATTAGTCTTTATTGAAATTTAACAACTATTCAGTTCATATGACTAGGCTAGTTGTATTGTGGCCAACTTATTCAATCTTGCATTTCGTCTTTTGTACTATTATCGTCAAAATCAATATGAGACAAATACATTATAAAAATAAAGCAAGTATATAAGAAATTAAAGCAAGAAAAATCAAAACACTTACCTTATAATACATCTCATAATGGCAAAATTAAAATGAAGTCATAAAATTTAACTGTACCTTTATTATTATTATTAATTATAATAAAGTTAATATATGAATATGTAACAATACAAATTTAATAAAACAATAATAATACTAGTTGGCAAATTTTTTCTAATTAAATTGAAAATAAATAAAATAAATTATATTTTTTTCAATTAAATTGAAAATAAAATAAGTTATAAGACAAATCTCATTTTCTATTATAATTTTGTCAGAAATACTCCATAAAAGTTAAATCCCTATCTTCTTTACATAAAATAGTTATTGATAATTAAATACAACTTATGGTATCCTAGATTAATTATTATGGCAACTAATAGATATTAAGGACAATTATTTGTAAGAAAAAGCAAGGACGATTGGCAATTTGGTTTTATATATGTCAAGTGGAAATTTGATGATGATTATCATGCTTGTGCTTTACATTTTATATAGATTCATAAACGTGAGTTAGACTTGTAAGTAGTTATATTTGGAAAAATAATCTTCTAAACCACAATAATTGCACACTAGTTTAACTCTATTACACAATTTTTAAAAATGAAGTGTATAACAATGTTGTTCAATTAAAACATATGATTATTTTAAACAAGAATGTATTTTATATTAATCACATCATTATTATTTGGTTGACATTTCGAGCCAACCAACTAATGTGGTTCATCCTCATGACAAAGGTGAAAATGATCTACTTCTATCAATTACCTCAACAATGATATGATCTTCCTCCGTAGGATGAATATCATCCCCCTGAATCTAAGTATAGTCTAAATTTCCTAATAGCAGACCTTCCTCTTTAGGAGAAAGGCCTAAAAATCTACGAGAACATTGTTTGATTTTTTCAGCCATGGTAAATATATGTTTATTATGAAATTATGACAACTAAGACATCACTATGGCCCAACTACATCTTGAACCAAAAAACACTCTCTATGTGAGAACTAGGATATCATAACACTCACAAACCAAAGATATAGAGAGGGGATGTTCCCGCTTTTATAGTCTACTTGATTAGGGCACATGTTGACAATGAAGATATGGTTGGGACAATTAAAGCAATGACCTACTCAATAGTGTTTTTAGACCTAGTTCAAGTACCCTTCTTAGCCATGGGGCACCCTCTAGGAAGATCAAATGAGTTTGGCTAAAAGCTTCCCTAGTTATAGTGAGGGAAAACCCCCCACCATCACCCTATGTTAGCTCCCTAGAAAATGTCACTAAGGCTACCACCTACAACACATGCCTTGGGGGGCTGGGAATAAGTTAGATTCAAGCATACGGGTAGGAAGAAAATCTTTAAACCACCCTAAGAGATCCCTAAAATCAAGGTGTACTTATCCTAAGTGATCCCCAAGTGCTACAAAAAAAATACTAATAATACCATTTGTAACATGTGCAAACCATGCGACGAAATAGGTCATGTCACTCTGTTGGCCTTAAATGTGATGTTGTGCTTGACCCTTGTGTTATAAAGGCTTCCCAAGAAATGTTTAATAGTAACTGGGCTTTCCCTCTCTAACTCAACATACTAATTTTGTTTTCGTATTCTTCGATCAGTTAATCTCACGCTCATATTTCATGACCCTAGCCTAAGCTAATCTTGGTGTGTTAACAGTGAAAAATAAAAAATCTCAAGTAGATTTTATTAATCGTTAATTTTAAGGGATTTTTTTTACTCAATAGGGTGATGGCATGAAACTTAGATGGTGTTAATATACTCTTTAAGAAAAACCCTAGTGCAGCTATATGACAATGCAAATTTTTTCTTTTCAATTCGATAAAATCTAGCTACAAGAGGGAAAACAAATTTTTTTTTAAGTTAAAATAAAAACTTCATGCAATCTTAATAAATACTCTTTTGAAATTCTCTAAGTTTATAATAGATAAGACCCAAGAAAACAACAAAAAAAATTACTCAAAAAGAGAGAAAAAATACCACCAAGTAAGAACACTAGACACTCAAAATATCTAGAATTGGCTTTACAAACCAAATACGACTCAAAAGAAAAAAAACAAGTTGATAAAAATCAAGAAGAAGTTAAAAGGAAATATCAAGGATGTAGCTCAATAAATAGATAAAACAAGCGATGAGCCCCCATATTGCAGCAAGAATAGTGCAACTCCCAATGCTACCAACTTAAATTATCAACCCGAGGTTCATACAAAATTAACAGGGGTCGAAATTATATGTGTAGCAGACACATTCCTCTTCCTAACCTGACTCCCTTTGGTGCAAGTGAAAAAATAAAATGACACAACTTCAAATGAGCAAATATCTAGGTAAGCTACCAATCCTAAGTTGAAAAACATAAATAATAATAAGAAAACCTATTCTACTTTTGTTAGAAAGTAAATGGCAGAAAGGAAATCTATTATATTTGAAAAAAATTAAATCATAATGAAAACTAAGAAAATATAATCTCTCTTTCTAGAAAGGGAATGACATTAAAGGATCCCTATACTACACTTGCAAGAAGGAAATCACACTTTTCTTAAGGTAAATTGCAGAAAGGAAATCTAGACTAATTGCAGAAATCAACATTCAAGAAGAAAGAAACGTAAGACATAAATGAAGACCTAACCAAGCCTCAACTAACCCAAAGTGTCCGCAAAGAATTTATAGGCTATAAATATATTTCTACCATGAATTTGGAATGAATTTGGGCAAGGAAGATGTCAAAAACAAACTACTACATGACTGCTACTCCTCAAGTTAACTTGTCAAATTCCAAAATAAATCAAACAAAAATGACATGGGAAATTTTTTATTATTAAGTACGATTTCCTAGGACTCCTTTACAAGTCGAATCACTTAAAAATGCCCCTGTTAACATCTACTAAAAATAGTAGAAAATTACTACTCTAAAAACTAGAAATTCTAGAAGTAGTGAGCTAGTTAACCTACCAAATGTCTAATCTAATCAAGTGAAGATGTTATGGGGTGATTCTTTCTATCAAATATATTTTTTTGAGGACTCAATCGAGGTGGAATGAACTCAAAAGAGCCTTGTTAACATGTTCTAACAAATAGCATAAAATTACTATCGTTTTGCCACAAGATTGTTAGAAATGACTGTCTATCTACTTTATTAACCAAAGAAAAGTTCCCACAAGGTATATGAATCAATTTGATTCATTTTTATATTCTTAGGATGATTATGGGGTGCTTAGCGGTGTTCAGGTGTGTTTTGGAAAAGATACGAATGCAATTGGAGGACTTTTTCACAGTGCTACACAATGAAGACAAAGTGTTACAAGATTATCCTGTTTTGCTAGATGATCATATCCAAGAGAAATATATGGGCTTATTAGGTGTTTTGAAGGAAATATATGGTTGGATAAGGTAGGTAAATAGTGTATGAAGCCATTTGAAGGCCTAGTGCTCCTCGCGACCCCATCTTACACAAGGATAAATGCATATGGTAGACTCCAACAAATATTTAAAGTGATATTTGCAAACAGTCTACCTGAAGAGGTTGTTGGATAAAGAAGGGAAATTTTAGTGATGGAATGAAAAGTGTAAATGATGATGCTCAACCCTTCAAACCCATACCCTAACTTTCACACAATATATATCGTTATTTTTATGCTTGAAAAGTCTACCAAACAAATGATTTGATTGCATAAAACATAGATGAAAAAGAAAACTAATTCAAGATCTAGCTATTAGAAAAAGAAATTAACTATATATTTTGGCTTTCTAATACAATATATACAACCAATCTTCTGACAAGAGAGGTGATTAACAGAACTTCACAAGCAAATTTCTCATAAGAAAATTCTACTATAAAGGAAATGAAATATTGCTAGCTAGATACAAGAAAGAAGATGCATGAATAAAATAAACAAAAGAGAGAGACTGGAAATAGGATGGCTTTCATTCACTTTCAAAATAGTACATACAATATACTAGGCAAAGAAGGCCACTACTCATCTAAATCTATTCTCCACCAATTCAAAATCTCTATTAGGATGTTAGGTCCCTTTATTTATACAAAAAATACTTGAGGGGAATCCTTCTTGAAGAGGGGGACTATTTCCCTCCAATTCCCTAAAATTGTGGATCTAGTTCCCTGATTGAATTCGAATTCCAAGGAGGATATATCCTGTGTAATCCAGGCAAGCTGAAGATCCTCTTTTGGTCAGGAAAACATTCCTACATTTTCTCAATCAATGGAGCTCCAAAATCTGCTTAATATCTTCATAATATTTCGTTCATTTATTGGCAAGGAACAAGTCCCTATATTATCTCATTCAAAATAGACTCAATATTATGTCAATATTTTGCAAAAATAAATAATATCAAGCACATAATAAGCAAGGGTAAACAAAATTCGTAAGGGCCCATTGATATTACAAATTAACTCTATGATGTTCAAGAAAGGGGGACAAATACATGTTTTAATTTTTTATAAATAATCAAATGGGCCTAATAAATTAAACAATTCTAGGGACCATCAACAAGCATAAATAATGATCTAGAATGGAGAAAACCTAACCCTAATCCAACATAAGTATAATAAAGGAATGAAATAATTAGAATTCTTTGAATAAGATATCATGAATTGATCCAAAGGATTCAACCAATCCTTTCAAGTCCACCATTTCACAACCACAATAGGTTAAAAGCAAGAAGCCACTGAGAACATGCAAATTCAAGCATAAAATTCCTCAATGGAAGCCCAGAAATGGAAATAGATCAAATATGCTTCAAGATGAAAGATATAATGGATATATGAAACATATGTGAATTTATATTCTCAGCAGGAATACAAATCCAAAATATCAAAGCAAGATCTTCACGGAAAACCCCTCAAAACAAGAAAAAAAATCTTAAGGGAAACACTAAAAGTGAAAAGAAAATAAAATAAATTAAAAAAAGGAGTTGTAAAATACATCTAAAGTGGATTTGAACTATAAAAGAGAGTGAGAATACAAATCCAACAATTAATGATTTTCACAGTAGGTAGTCCTGAGGTGAGGAAGGAGGCAGGAAGACAAACTAGGGGGTCGAACTATTACAGAGGTAGTCCTCCATGAAAGGACGCACAGGAGGGAGATTATCTCCCTCCTACAAGTAGGATGTGGCTAGCAGGGGAAAAAAACCAATGGAAAATGATAGAGAGCCTTCAGAAGGAAGGGATAAAAGCAGAGAAGAAGAGCAGGAGGCGACTAACTCAAAGAAGCACAACAATGCAACGGAAAATGAGGAAGAAATCAGGGAACAAGGTACTAAAGACAAAGCACACATGGGCCCATGCAAACTCAAAGTGGCGGTAACTCCTAGAGTCATTTTAAATGATCCAGCCCCGCAAACGCACAGGGATCACATGCAAACTTATGCAATCATTTGTAAATTTATGGGGTTGTAGCCCAACGAAAAAGCCTTACAAACGTGGATTAAATACCACTGGAAACCAAAAGGTAGGATCGACCTACATCTGGGGTCCAAGTGATTTTTCACTATAGTATTTGCAAATATTGAAGATAAGGATAGAGTGTTTGAAGGAGGGCCATACTTTTATGCTACAACAGGCCTCTATATGCAACCGTGGATTATGAATTTTGTCCCGGAACGCAAAAATTTTACTTCGGCCCCAGTCTAGGTAAGACTCTATTCTCTACCTCTTGATTACTGGCAAATGGAATCCCTATCAGCCATAGGAAATAAGTTAGGGTGTTTTGTCAAAGTTTTTGAGGCCACTAGAAGGGGAAAGTATACTTCCTTGGCCAAAATATGTGTGGAGATGGATCTCTCAGGAGCTTTACCGGACGAGGTTATTCTGGAAGTTTTTGATGAAGAATGGACGCAAATGGTAGATTATGAACATATTCCATTTAGATGTCGCAAACGTCATGAGCATGGAAATCTGTTCAAAGACTGCCATCTCAGTAAGACAGAAATAAAAAACAAAGCTGATACAATTAAGGATTCAGAAATTTTCCTCAGGGTGGAACACAAAGGAAAAGGAGGCAAAAGAGGAATAAGAACACGTAAAGTTGCAGGGTAGCAAGCGAACTAGAACATGTTCCAAGTCCTTGAAGCAGATGAAGATCCAATAGAGGCAAATAAAGCAAAGGAAGGAAGCCCAATGGAGGAGGAGAAAGCAGAAGACAATGAACCAATACAAGAAAACAACATACAAAAATAATCTATGATAAATAATGTAGAATAGGATATGTATCTTGAAATGACCCAAAGTGAGATGGAAATGGAGGATCATGAACTCCAAGAAATTCGTGAGAAAGAGAACCTAGATTTAGAAGGTTTCTTCAATCAAGGAACCAAAGAAGGGTTAGACTCATTACCTATAGAGGAGTTCAATAGTGTTCAACAACCGTTTTTATGGAAAACCCAGAATAAAGGGGTGGACAGACTAAAACACAAAGATAGACAAGGCAACGAAGGAGTGAAAACGATGAAAAATACAGCAAGACTAGCACTTAGAATCCCAGGAGAGAAGAGGGGCAAAAAAATGTAGAATGAGTTGTTGATGGAATCTGGAAAGCTAATAATAGATTCAGGTAAGATGAAAGATCTATCCAGATACTCCTTTACTAATCTTTAATTATGAAATTCACTTCTTGGAATATTAGGGGTCTAGGGAGTAAAAGGAAATAAAGGTTACTGAGTAATAGAATGAAACAAGCATCTCCAGATGTGATTTTCGTCTAGGAAACTAAATGTTCCATTCAGAAAATAAGAGATATCCACAGTAAATGGCTCAGGAGATTTGAGTTTCTGGAAGTCAAAGCAGAGAACACAGCAAGAGGTATTCTCACACTTTGGAATCCACAAAAAATTGACTTAATAGATGCTGAGACATCTAGGAATTATTTATCTGTAGTAATACAACCAGTAGGAGACACGGAAACCTACTTGGTAACAAATGTCTATGGACCTCAAAGCATGGATGAAAAACTCAAGCTTCTAAACTCTCTGGAGTCTCTCAGAGACAGACATGTAGGAATACCTTGGATCTTAGGCGGTGATTTCAACATGATTAGATCACTTATGGAAAAAAAAGGGGAAGCTAGAGTTATAGGCAAAGACTCTTTGGCTTTTCAAACCTTTATTAATAAGATGAAGCTCGTGGATATTGAAATGAATAACAGAATCTTCACTTGCAACAATAAAAGAGGAGGAGAGTCCCAGGTAGCTTCCAAGTTAGATAGATTCATAATATCAGAGGATCTTATGCTCAATAACAAGGAAATGGTTGCAAGAGTGCTCCCCTTTGGAGGCTCAGACCACTGGCCAGTACATCTAGAGGTTCAAGGCATTAGTAACCCCAGGAACAAACCTTTTAGATTTGAGAATATATGGCTATCCCACCCAGATTTCATGAGCAATGTAACCGAGTGGTGGGAAGAGGATTTAAACATTCAGGGAACCATAATGTTCCTCCTATAGAAAAGATTGAAACACATCAAAATCCGACTCAAAGACTGGAGCAACAATGAATTTGGCAATATCTTTGAAGGGAAAAAAAATATTGAAGGCAGAATGTAGGAACTTAACCAAACCCTTATCAAAGAAGGCCATGACAAAGTAAGAAGTGATCAAGCCACCAAATATCAGCAACAATGGGAGAATATATGCAAACAAGAGGAAATATTTTGGAGACAAAAATCCAGATTCCAATGGCTAAAGGAAGGGGAACATAATACCAGATTTTTTCAGAAATCCACCATGGCTAACAGAGCACACAATAGAATTTCTCTGATTAAGAATAAAAGAGGAAATAATATCAGTTCTCATGAAGAAATAGAAGTAGTTCTAGTCCAGCACTTTCGAAGCATAGCACAGGAAACCTGTTATGAAAGAGATCACTACATCTGGGATTTCACTAAGCATATACCCAAGATGGTTTCTAGAGAGGATAATGTTAATCTTTACAAGCGTGTGACCGAAGTGGAGGTTAGTGGGGTTCTCAAAGAAATGCAGAATGGAAAGTTGCTAGGTCTGCATGGTTTCAATGTCGACTTCTTCAAAGCTTGTTGAATATTATCAAACAGGATATTCTGCAGGTAGTGGAAGATTCCAGGAGGCAAAACACAATTTTGCAAGCGTTGAATTCCTCTTTTATAGTCCTGATTCTGAAACAGGAGCTGCCTCTAACCCCTGATAGATTCAGACCTATAACATTGTGTAATGTGGTTTACAAGATAATTTCAAAAGTGGTTGCAAATAGAATCGAGCCCCTCTTGCCTTCACTAATTTTGGGGGAGAAAGTTGGATATGTGGAAGGAAGGAAAATTCTTAATAATATCATCCAAGCACATGAAGTGGTGCACTCTCTTACTAGCAAGAGAAAAGCTGGAATGATTATGCAACTGGACATTACCAAAGCATATGATAAGCTGAATTGGAACTATATAAGGAAAGTTCTTATTGCTTTTGGGTTTGACCATAATTGGGTAAGATGGATCATGGCTTTGATTACCTCTTCTAGTTTTTCAATTTCAGTCAATGGCTCTCCTTCGGAGACCTTCACCCCTTCCAGAGGACTCAGGTAGGGTGACCCTCTCTCTCCCTTTCTCTTCATCCTCATGATGGAAGGACAAAGCAGAGCTATCAAGTATGCAAAAGAAGTTGGTAACATAAGGGGTATACAACTCTCTGACAATGGACAAGCCTTGACTCATCAACAATTTGTGGATGATACCATGCTGTAGGGAATACCCACAGTCAAAGAGGCTCTTGCTTATAAACAAATCCTCAATGACTTTTCCATGGCCTCAGGTATGGAAGTTAATGACTCCAAATCCAAGATTTTTTTCTTTAATACTAACATTGCTATTCAGAGGAACATATCTAGAATTCTGGGCTTTCAAAGAGACTCTCTCCCCTTGAAATATCTAGGGATTCCATTAACTACAAAACTGATTCACAAAAGTATCTAGGAGCTGATGATCAATAAGTTACATGATAAGACCAGGAAATGGACAATGAGATCATTAAACTTGGCTGGTAGGTTGATCCTCACAAAGGTTGTTCTACAATCAATTCTGATCTTTATGCTTTCAGCTATCCCTGCTCCTAAAGGAATCCTGCATCAAATGAGAAACATCCAAAGAGACTTCCTCTGGGGCACGGGGGAAGAAAAGAAGAAGTGGGCCTTAGTTACATGGGAAAAAATTTGCAAACCCAAAAACTATGGGGGTCTCAGATTAGACGATCTTGAAATCCTAGGTAAGGTTCTAGGGGAAAAATTATGGTGGCAATGGATAAAGGAACCAGAAGCATAATGGGCAATCTCTTGGAAAGAAAAATATGTAAGTTCATGGCTAGATAATGACCACATAAGGATGGATGGGAATATAAGAGGATCTCACATTTGGAACAAAGCCTGGGATAACAAAGGCTTAATTCAAGATAACAACTTCTGGGAAATTAGAGAGGGAGACTTAGCCTTATTCTAGGAGGGTAGATGGCAAGAAGAATCTACTCTATTACAGGAGGATTTAGAGGACCTCAAAGCAGAGACAGACACTAAAGGACTCACTCAGGTTAAGGATTTTTGGGAGCAAACTAATAGTTCTGGAAAATGGAGAAACTGGAGGAAATTTGAGCTCAGAAATGACAGTCCTCTAAAATCTAAGGCTGAAAGATTGATGAAAATGTTAGAGCGAAGGAAAATTCTAGTTTCAAGGGGGCATGACCAGCTGAGATGGGGCAACAATAATGAAGGGAATTTTAATCTCAAGGAAGCTAAACTCATACTCCTTGAGCTTGATTCTCATGCTCCTGACAGGACTTGGCAAAACCTATGGAAGCATTAGGGCTAGATGAAAATTAAACTCTTTCTGTGGCTAGTTCTGCAAAGGAAAATCCTGACCTGGGACAACATTAGGAAGAGGGGTTTCCTTGGGCCTTCGAGATGCCAACGCTGTGAGGCTCAAGAGGAAACCATGGAACACCTTCTCAACACCTGTGTTTTCACATCGAAATTATGGGATTTTTTTGCCTTAATCTTCCAACAATCTAACAGAGATAATGGAAGTCTTTTCAATACCCTTACCAAATGGAGAAGGAATTTTTCAGATAATGAAGTTCTTAGGTTAGCATGGGAACTTACACCAAGCTTCATTATATGGAACATCTGGAAAGAAAGGAACAATATAATCTTCAAGAATGTTAAGAAATCTTCCCAGTGTCTTAAATATGATCTAATCCTAAGATAGATTAAAGAAACGATGAGCACTACAATTCCAAATCTCCCCTCGAACTCCTGTTCTACTACAGATTGGAGGATTCTCTATGGGCTAGATTTGTAGAGACTCATTCCTCAGGCATTAATCAAGAAAATTTCTATTGTGGATCCTGAGATAGACTTCTGGCATCCTCCCCCTAAGGGCTTTCTAAAATTCAACACTGATGGGGCTTCTAAAGGTAATCCAGGGTCGGAAGGCCATGGAGGGGTGTTAAGGGATGACAATGGAGACATTCTGTTTATCTTCCATGACCATTTAGGAAAGGCCACCAAGAACATGGTGGAGTTAATGGCCATGGAACAATATCTTGAGTTCTTGGTCTAGGAAAATCGAAAAATATGATTATTGAAGCTGACTCTGAGTTGGTCATCAACTCAGTCAAAAGAATAAGTTGGGGAGCAAATCTAGAAAAAGCCTCTAAAAACTAGAGGCTAAATCAAGTCTTCCAATGGATTCATAGTCACCTACAGAGCCTAAGAACAGTTAGTTTTGCACATATACAAAGAAAGGCCAATAAACTTGCAGATTTGCTAGCCAATCAAGGAGTGATATGCATAGATAACAAGGTGGCAATGAAATGGAGAGATCTCCCTTGTAACAGATTAAAAATGGAGTGTCAAAACCAAGCAAATGAAGACAATATAGAGTTTCTTAAGAGAACCATGGAGGCGGGCACAATTAACTAGTAGGTGGTGGATCAGTGGTATAATCACAATGGAGTCTTTTGAAAAAGGGTTGAAAAGGTCAACCAGTGATCCTCAGATTATCTGTTTCATTGAACAATCTAGTTTTATTGATGAGAACGAAAGAGTTTCAGGGGTTGCAGGAAGGATGGCGGCGAATGCTTGGCACATCGAGGTGATAAGGGTTGATAATGCGTATGGTCGGGAGCAGAGGAAAACCAGAGAACATAAAACCAGAGTTCTTTTAGTTCTTCTCTTTTTTCTGTAGCTTGAGTGGTCTTCAGGTGTTCGTGGCCCTAACAGGCGGGAAGCGGTTTTTCCCTTTCGGCAGCGATCCCATCCGTTAAGCTCCACGTGGCGCTGGGGTCGGGAGGAATACCGCCCTCATCGCAAGCTATCTTCCATGAATGTTGGCTAGTACGATATTAATATCCACCATCAGATGGCTCATTGTGATTCAACGGATAAGATCGCTCGTGCAAGTTTGTGGTCCTGGGTGGTACTGGCAAGCAGCTCTTCAGTACGTTTTGGTCTACAGTCATTGGTTCAAATGGGAAGGTTCATGGGTCGATATTAAAATGGATGGCTAGGGTCAGTGGGAAAAGTTTAACCCAGGAGATCATACCAAATTTTTGGAATCGGGTGATTGAGCCACCTTTTTATTTAGACAACTAAGTGTTATTTTTGAACCCAAGTCCAAACTCATAAATTTTTCTTTTTTGAGAAAGGTATAGTTTGGAGGAAGGTAGCAAGGAATAGTTTTTCTTAAGGTATCTCCATAGTCAACAACCATGAGAGTTTTGATGTATTTTATGTACTTTATTTTATGATCAATGAATTGGAAGGTCTGACTCTTGCATTAGCAAAAAAAAAAAAATCCAACAATTAATAGTGAGATGTTGAAGATAAGTGTTCCAAAATCAAACAAAACATGCTCAGTAGAGACCCTAAAATAGGAAAATGAAGTAGATCCAATTCAAAACAATATAGTAAAATAATCAAACCAAGCGTTATAAATCAAATTTTATACATATATGAAATGAAAAATAAATAATAGGAATACCAATTCAAAATATCAAAGAAAGTATGAAGAAAAACCTCAAAAATCAAGCAAAGCAACTTGAAGGAAAACACAATAATTGGAAGAAAAAAACTATTTTTTTAGTCATCCATGTCTTCCTTATTCAGACTCGATTTTAAGTTATTTGTTTTTCAATTTTCAATGAAATTATAAGAATAATTCATATCTTTGGTTAATTCAATCAAATTTTGTATAGAAAAGTACAAAATTAGATTTGGAGGTCAGGATTTGTTATTTTCTAATTTTTTTAGATAGAGAATAAAAAAATGGATTTAAGATCTATTTAGATCTAAAGAAAATGAGAATAATGGAAATCTATATGAGGTTTTACAACAACAAAAAAGAGGTGGTAATTGAAAAAAAGTAAAAAATGCAAAAGAAAGGAGACATTTAAACCAAACAAGGGCTAAATCTCATTGAAAGCACCAATTTTGTTATGACTATGAATACACAACCAAAAGGGGTTGTTGCTTTGTTACCTTTGACCTAAATATCACCATACTTTATGTGTGTGAAAGTGTATAAATGCTAATGAAGAAAAGAAACTAGATTCCTAAACATCCATGACATCCATGAATGTGATATCAAGTAAATGGTTCTATGAGATCCACCAAATCCCTTCCAGGTTGGTGTAGGGTGTTGAGTTTGATAATGGAGAATTAGATTCAAATCAAACAACTTGATCCTAGTTTTCAATGATTTTATATATCTATAAAGAAAACTTGCCTTACACAGAGGTTAGATTAACATAAAAAAACATACATGAACACATGATGCAAATATCATGCAAGGGAAACGAATCATGAAATTTAATTAATAATCAATGAAAAATACATATAGTAATATAACATCCACACATCAGGAGCCTTTCCTCCAACTTGCAACTTGTTTTCCTTAAACTCCCTTATAAGATATACTCTCAATTATAATTACAACATAATCATGTCTCCAAAGAGCCCTAGATCTAACCCCTTTCCTATATGGTGAGAATATATTGATTCATTCTTTCCTATAGGATAATGTATCTAGACACTTACAGGTTTGAGAAGTTAGGAACCTTCTACAATAATGGAACCCTAGAAAACTCATACAAAAGTGGGCCAATTTGATCTCCTTGGGAATAACAAACTCTAGAAACCTTTTTCTCAATTATGAAATAATTTTGATTTCATAATTATGAAATTATGACAAAATAATTGTGAGAAATTACTCAATTATGTAATTCCACCCTTTTGACATGGAATAAATCCCACATAAGTAAAAGTAAAGGTGAAAGGGGATGCATTCTAGCCAGCAAATGTGGTTAATTGAACTTGGGTTTCTCTCATTATGGTGGAGTGAAAAATAAGGTTATAACAAGTTTCTCCTCTTAACATAGCTACCGATCAAATGAGAAAATGACCTAGTACCCATTTTTTTGAGGTAGCAAAAAAACACCCCAGTTTGAAAAGTGATGATACAGAATACACCTTTTTTAAACATATTTTTGGCACTTTAAATCTTCTTATGTATCGAGTATGAACTTTTTTTTTAGATGTTCGTGATGTTCATGTTGATTTTGAAAAGTGATGATGCAACATCAACCCCTTTTTTTAGAAGGTTGATTTTTGACACTTTAAATTTTCTAATGCATTCTTCTTCTCGTAAGAATTATTTTAAGTGTTTTTTGTATTTGTGTGTTTTCATTTTTCTTTACACTTTTTTTTGTAATGAAATCTTAATTTTTCCGCATAGCTAAAAACTAAAAAATAAAAGGTCAATATTTTAAAGTTAGTATTTTCTATATGTTTATGTAATGTTAATTAATATTTCAATGGACATCAAATAATTGTCACTAAAAAGCAATAATTTTAAACATACGAAAAAAAACAATTTCAATATAAATATAATGAAAAAAATACACATTTTCGAACTTTTTGTCAAAACCGACATGTCAAATAAATTAATTTTATTGGAAAATCCTAGAAAAAAAAATTACAAAATAGCATTTTTTAATGAATTTTATGTTAAAAAATAATAGTAATAAGAGGTTTTTTACAAAGCAAAATGTTACACATAAAAATTAAAGTGAAAATAAGATAATACAAATATTGAACATATAAGAACAATAATCAAATGCTCATTCTTCTCATAAAATCTCAAAGTCAAAACATTACAAGTAAAACTAATGAAGATCTCTCAAAATTGAGTTTGATTTGCGACCATAACTTAAATGTCATCAACCATATCATATAATCTATGTTCATCGTCTTCTTCAACTTCATTATTTTCTTCTTCCACAATATTTCCTGCTTGAGTTTCTTCATTTTCCTCTTCTAATGGATCTTTCATGTTTGCAAGCCTCCGAAAGTGTCATTTTCCAATCATTCCATATAATGGTGGTTGAGGTTCATTTGCCTTTTTCCGACATGTGATTCATTAAAATATCATTTCTTCAAACCAACTTCTTGCATTCCATCTGGAAGAAATTGAAGAGCATTAATTCTTTGTTGAATAAAATTGCATTGTAGTGGGTCTCTTTCAATCGTAATGCAATTTCTTCCTTTTTGTAGGCAGCATGCTAGTGTTGTACCTATTCATCAGGAACAAAACAATAAGTAAGAAAATTAGTATAAACACATAAAAACAAAAAGGAAAAATTTAAATTAAATTTTATATAATAAAACTTACCTAAACTTGAAAATAAATCCAAAACTCAATCTCATTCATTTAAACATAAATCTATAATATAGTTAATCAATGTTTGTGGGATTTGATAAATGTTAACTATCTCTCCTTTTGCATATTTATCCTTATATGCTAACTTTTGTATGGCAACATCATGAACCAGTACTTGCCTATGACTATTTTCATCTACTTAGTTCAGAAGAATGGACTTATAGCTATCATATTTTTCCCAACATTCAACATGGATGAACTCACAATCACTTTTAATTGGTTGATCTCTAGAAGAACTAAGATTTGACTTTTACCTGTAACACGAAATAGTAAAAGTTTAATCCACTTGTACATAAAAAAAAAAAAAATTACATTAATCAAACTTACAATTCAAATGTCTTACCATGTAATCTACATCCTTGAGTTTGGTTTTCACTTGAAGCTTGTTAATAACATTGTAAATTGTGTGTCTGAATGAAATGTCACAAATCTCTAATGTGGTGATGTTGTGACTTCTTGAAAGCTCGTAACCAATTTATTAAAAGATTGATAAGTGTGAGGCTCACTATCATATCCAATGCCTGGGAAATTGAAACCATGAGGAATGTCTGCAATAACCAAGGCATATTCCCTTTTAGGAATGATTTTTGCAATGTCTTCACAATCACCTTGTATTATTTGATATTGGATAGTGTCCAACACATTGAAAATGAAATGAGTAAGAGTAGAATCAAGTTCAACATTTTGAAGACGTTTCTTTCTCAACCTTTCCAAGTTAATCTTTTCAATGAAGTTTTTGAAAGTATTTGGTACTCCATTTGAATCTTTCTTTGACATCTTTAATGAAATAAACAAATATAAGTATAAGTAATAAAATAAAATAAAAATTTATATGATTAAATTGAATGTAAAACTGAACATACCTTTTTGAATGCAAGATAAAAATCTTCAAGTGTCGCTGTAGAACTTGATTATGAGTAGTTGATTACAACATCATTCCAAATCTCTTCATTCAACATTTTAACCATACGTTCTTGTATTTTCATATAAACCTTATGACTGAATAAATGAAGTAAGAAATTTTAATATAGTGATATGTATAACAAATAATACCAACAATAATATGTTATATTTAAAAGAAAATTATAATCCAAGAAAGAGTAAAAGTATTTCAACAAACTTACTTTTGAAATTCTGAGCACATTTCCTCCAATGACAATTCACCTAGCTTCACATAACATAATATTGATTTGAGTAGTTTGTCATATTTCACTCCTTGCAATATTCTCCAAGTTGTGATAGTCATATCATTCAGAAGTTACTTCAGTTCAGGACCTGTCTTACTATTGGTACATATTATGGGTTTAGAATTTTTAACCTTCTAATTTTTTGTGCCAATATTCTCCCACATTTCGAAATTCATCAATCAATTCCCATATCTCTCTTGTTCTAAATTTCAATTGGAAAATGTTATCTATGGCTCTGAATAGTTATGAATTTACTTTTCCACCTTTTGATTTGATTCTATCCTCAATTTGATAACATGTTTCCATATAACATTCCTTCCAAAAGCTTAAACTGACCTTTGTCTTATCCCCACCACATTTTTCTACAAGTTCATTATGAACAAATATGAACCTTTGGATGAAAGTCATAAACATTCTATACTCATTATCCATATTATGATCCCATGTCAATAACGTTTCCTCTGTTTTTTTTAAATGAGCATAAATGATGCATTTGACTATTTTGAAAAGATATTTTCCAGGATATTCCTCTATCAATTGTCTTTTCACCTCTACTAAATGGTTCCCTCCAATTACATAATATATGTAGTCAAAAAATTATGTCCTATCAAATGCTTCCTTATTGGGAACTTGATTTGGATCAACAAGAACCACATAATCCACCTCATGTGCACATTGATTGTACTTGATTTTTTTTCAAATTATGGACATGTAGGGGATGTGTCTTTCTAATTTGATATTGAGATTATCCTTCATCTGATCTATAGAATTGGGTGACATTAAGCTCAAGTCTTTTGCCACCATTAAGTAATTTATTCTTCCTCAAGTGATTCCGAATTGAATTTTGTTTTGTTTTCATAACGCCATCCTCTAAATCAACACTTGATGTTATGATTTCTTTTCTGAATCTAGAATTTTCACTTTGTTCTTCACAGTTGCTTATGATTTTAACATATTCGCCAATTTTTTAATTCTTCTTCTTCCTAGTTAACATATCTTCTTCTACATAAATAATCTCCTCGTTATCAAGTGGAAGAGTAACATCCATGGGCATTTTCCTTTTCAGTGTTTTATTTATTTTCTCTTTTTCAACAACAATTCTATCCTCCTTTTCAGTAATGGAAACATATTTTTGAGCTTCAACTTCATCTACAACTACGACATCTTCAAAAGAAACATGTTTACCTTTGTTAGATTGACCCAACATATGGATTCTTTGTTGATCCCCTATATGCACTATTGTAGTGTCATGGATTGTTTATTTTTGCTTCATTCTCTTTTCTTGTTCTGAGTCTTTATGGAAACTATTGATCACATTCATAATATATGGCCCCACATAATAAATACCCTCCAGTAGCATTGAAAGACTCTCAGAAAAATCCTATCAAAGAAAATACAATATGTCAATGATCAATCATTTATAAAAAATTTAATAATTATTACAATAATACATTAAACATACATATAAATAAGCATGCTTATAATGTTATTTGAAATGTTGGATGAGATTTCTTCAGGCAAGGGTGTAGATTCTTCATCTGTGTCATACTTGTTGTTTGAAAAATTATATCTGACTTTTTCACGTGACTTGGGAAATTTTTCAAGAATATAAGCATTGTTTGAATTCGACACCAAGCATATGTCTCGTACTCTTCCTATCATTTCATATAGTTCACCCATGTAAATCATACCACAGTATAAATAGAGATGTGTACTATCGTCAAATTCAACATCTTTAAGATGCCATGTAAAATTTGTTTTATTTATTTCTCGTGAATTCATCCATTTAGAAATAATATTTGGTGTACTTGATGGGCCAATTGGTCGACTTTTATGATGTTTCTCAGTTTGGGTATGTTCGACAGTCTTCAAAGAGTATCCATATGCAACTTTAGATGATGGAATTGTTGTCTTTGTTGTGTGTGTATATATATATATATATATATATATCTGTGTGTGTGTGTGTGTGTGTGTCTAAATTAGTTAATCAAAAAACCATACATATTACTTAAAAATTTTAAAAGATAAAATAAAAAATTTGACACTATAATTGTTAGATATCATTTTTTTTTGGGATTCAACTGTGTCAAGTAAGTCATTCTAGGATGTGTGACCTCCCGGGAAGTCTTGGTTACTGGGTGCAAGCCCCAGAAGTGATGATTGACACTATGTAATTCATTTCACTAGTTTCAATCCCACTTCTTCACCCCTGTGAGCATCACTCGATGCAATGAGTGCTAAGTGGATTGTTAAAAAATGATGAAAAATGAGTATGTTACAACTACCTCTCATGGTAATGGTCACACATGAATGACTCATTAGACGTAGTTGAATCCCAAAAAAAGATATCTAATATAATGCACCATGAAAACCCTCAATACATAACTATAATTGTTATTTAAATATAAAAGAGAAAACTTAACTATAATTGTTATAAAATTTATATCTACAAATTTACAAAAATATTATTATATACAAATTTTATTCATATGATTTTGAAAA
>APFE030297135.1:486-84916 GCA_000404065.3 Pinus taeda
CATGCAGCAGTGGTGTCAATCCCATCCAATGAGATGGCATCCACATCAGGTGTCTTCTCAAGTTGCCTCACCCACAATAGAAGATTGTAGTAGACGTAGACCATGTCATTAAGTCGTTGAGACTCCAACTTGTACAAAGATCATGAAATAATAATTAATAATTATAAAAAAAATATATTGTTTAATGAATTCAAAAATTTATTTGGAAATTTGCAATATTTTAAATGTTTAAGTGTTAACTTGTTGCGCTTCTTGTTGTGTATTTTTTCAAATACAATCCAATTGCGCTCACATCCTAAGGAGCTACATGTTTGGCTGAGGATACAAATGGCAAGCTTTTGCAGAAGGGGTACCCTGCCACCATACATTTTCCACCATGCATCTACAACAAAATTACAAATAAAATTTTAAATTAACATAAGAAAAAAATGGAATTTGAAGAAACAATGAAATTTGAAACAAAGTTACAAACTAAAAAATACCTGGCATTTTAAACATCCTATCATTGACAACCATCTCAAAGCCAAATGTGCCACCTGCCATCCTATATGTCTCAATTTGTTTAGAGATCTCTATACATTGTTCTGGAGATCGCACCATCTTCTGGACACAGGATAAGAATCCATCCATGATCTCAACATCAAAATCAAACCCACATGCATAAGAAAATGCAGGTTTCAGGAAAAGCCCTCCAGCATGAATGGGACGATGGAGTGTGTTGTTTCATCGCTCATCAATCAATTCCCATAAAAGGAGTTGTTTCTGAAACCCATCATCTCCCTTGTCATCATAGTAGGCCCGAATGGCTTCTTTGGCCCTGTCCATGGCTTCATACAAATAGCCCATTGCAGGCTTCTCACCATCAACCAACCGAAGAACCTTTACCAAAAGTTCAGTAACGGCACACACCTCCTGCACTCCCGCCCAGAAGTCTTCCTGGTATGAAACTAGTCTGCATACAGCCTCTCCTTCTGGTTTGCAGCTCATTGTCAAAGCACGCCACTCCTCTGAAAGAAACATTCTCTTCACATCCCACATAGAATTCAAGAGGGATTGAAGAGATATGAACTGGTGGCAAACCGTGGTAGATGGCGGGGCCACCAACTCTTTTGTTCTTGGTGATTTTCTCAATCAAGCTAAGCACAGATGTATATTAATATAAATTTGTAATGCTTTTTAATATGAGTCAACAATATCTTTGAACAAGAGAGAATTTTCCCTATGTCTCTAGACATCAAATCAATACAATGGGCAGACCAAGGTGTCCAAAATAATAGGATGCTTGTACATAGCATCCTACCAGCAGCAACATAATTTGCAGCATTGTCCGTTATGACTTGGACAACATGTTGTTCACCCACCTCCAAAATAAGCGCATCCAACAAATCACATAAAGTTCTTGCATCTTTGATTTGATTAGATGCATCAACAAATTTGATAAACATAATCCCCTTGGGACAACTAACCAAGAAGTTTAAAAGGGTTCTCCCCTTTTTGTCAGTCCAACCATCTGACATAACAGTGCATCCTGTTTTTGCCCATGATGCCCTAAAATCGTCCAATCTTCGGGTGCAGTCACACTTTTGATTTTGAAGAATCCGGCCTCTGAAATCATGATAAGAAGGGATTTTGTACCCCGGGCCAACATTGGCAATAGCATCAACAGCAGGTTGGAAAAATGGATTATTCCTTACAATGCTGAAAGGAATATCACTCAAGAGTAGAAATTTTCCCAGCAAGTTGTCAGCTTCTTCTTTCTCGGTTCTTTTTAACATTGAACCGATAGATGGTTGTGAACCAGGTGTGATTCGAGGAACAAAAAATGATGATGTAGCTACCGGATTGGTTGATGCTGCAGTAGAACCAGCGCCACTTGGCCCACTTCTTTCAGTTGACCTTTTTAGTTGCCTTTTGAGTTCTTCTTTGGCCTCTCTAGTCTGCTCTAACTCTCCCAATGCTCTCATGGCTCTTTGGATAAGTTCAGCATTTGTATTTGTACAAGGCACCACATCATGTCCAGGGATTTGTGCAAGGTGATACTTCAACCTGTACACCCCCCCGCTTATCTCCTTTCCACACAACTTGCAACTCAAGTTTTGTCTATCATACGGAGCATGAGGCACACCATATTCCCAGAAAGGATCCAATTTCCTTGGCATGTTTGTTTTTGAACTTTGAAGTTGCAAACGTATGGGAAAATAAGGATTAGGAAATATGAATTTAGGATTACAATTTAGCATTTGCCATTTACAAAATTACAAGTTACAAATTTCCAAAATCCAAAGTTCCAAACCCAAGTTACCCAACCAAATGGCAAAAACCAAAAACAATGAAAAAACATAAACAATGTTTAAAAAAAATGAAAACAAAAAAAAAAATTGGTTCCCATAGTCATACCAAGTTACCCATCCCAAATCAATGAAGAAATTAAAAAAATTCTTTAAAAACAAAAGAAAAATGGTGCCCATATGAAGTTTCCCAACAAAAAACAATGAAAAACATAGAAAAACAATGTTTTTAAACAATGAAAACAAAAAAAAAATTAATCTACATACCGTTTCTATGGAGAAATCGGTCGTCTCCTCTTGAATTTGTCCTCTAAGCACTTAGATTCGGTTACAAACCCTCTTCACCTGCTCTCTCCAAGACTTCCTCCTCCTTCCGCGCGCGCCCACTGTCCAAATGATAAAAAATAAAACCCAAAACCTCATTATAAATCGTGCTGCCCCGCTAGGCCACGATTTTTTGGCAAAAGATCGCGATTTTTTCAAAAAAATCGCCAAAAAAAATTATATGCGATTTTTTCGAATAGAAATCGCGATTAAATCGCCGAGGTGAAAAACGCGCGGATTTTTCAATAAATCGCGATAAAATCGCGCTTTTAACAACACTGATCTAGATCATAAAACAAGTAATAACATTTATGCAATATCATGATTTTTATAGATAGGAAAAGGATAGAATTATTGTGGACTAAAATACCATCACAGGGATATGCTATTTGTTAAATTTGGACAACTAGGTCCAAACTCCATGTTCTGATGCTCAGATTAAGAGGCTAATATTTTTGTTGGATTCCTCTTTCTGAGAGGTGTAAAATCCATATAAAAATAGTCTTAATCCAATGAGCAGAACTTATATTTTGAATTTATTATTCTTAATAAATTATATGTGCAAGGTCAGCCAGTTTTGTAATATAGGTTCACATGCCCAACAGATGTGTCACACACCCTCATTGATGGATATAAATACAGGAAAAGTTGGAGAGAATTTCATCACAACACAACTCACATCTTCCTCTCTCATCCTAAAGAGTACGAGCTACTTGGAGGACGAATTTCAGCCACACGTGGGAAGGACGAAGAGGACAGACCGTACGGCTGAGCTGTAGTACGATTTTCTGCTAGGGTTTCGCAGAAGTTTGACCATCGTTGACTTTGGTCAACGCTTGGTCCAATCAAGCTGAAAACTTGTGGAAGATTCGATTTTTGAAGGCCGTACTACCTGGCACAAAAATCGAGGTCAAAAGGTTGACCGTTTTGCTGCTGCGTGGACTTTTAGCTTGCTGCCCCTGCGTTGAGTTTTCAGGACAACGTTGACTTTTGTAAAATTGACTTGGGTTGACTCATCTACTGGTTGGAGGGTTGTTGTGACACATGCTGGGCTGGCTGACCAAAGGAGACTTTGCTGGTTGAAGCATCCTATTGACCGCCGAAACGAACACACACATTTTTCCTGTTTCTGATTTGTCTTCTGTAAGATCTGCTTATATGTTCTATTTGCATTTTTGCTTAACTACTTGTATGATTGCTGTGAGAAAAGTGAAATTGCTCTTAGCATAGAACATCTACAAAACTTTACATGGTATCGGAGCTGAGGTGAAGACAAACTCTATCTATAGCAATCATCATCGAACTCACGGAGATCTCTCGCATAGAGGACAAGGAGATACGAAGATGTGCGCTGTTCCGTGCGCAGGAAGTCTAAAAGAAATCTTCGTATAATTGGACTCGGATGGTGAGGAAGAGACTCGGCAAAGAGATCGAGGAATAATCGGGCAGCCGATGAAGTTCGGAGAAGCGCAGTAGTTATCCCCTTCGAAACAGGGAAAGAACGAAGTGCTGACGAGATTCCGGATTCGGGTGCCTGGTCGTTGAATGGCCAGTCGTGCAATCGGTGGACAAGGTCGATTGGGTGAGCGCACAGGCGGATAAGTAATTGACGGGTGGACCGATTGGGTTAATGCGCACGGCATAGAAGTCAAATAAGACAGTCGGTAAATTGACCGAGTGAACGAACAATGAATCGGTGGACGGGATCGGTTTGATAAGGGTGCTGGGCGCGCAGTCTTATAAATAAATCGACGAACGGACCGGTTGGGAAAGTGCGTGGAGCGCACTGTTACATACCCTGTTGATAGCGTAAGAATGCGTGGTGTTACAGTTGGTGAACGAGACCGTGTAGAACACTGGTACAGTTAAGTGCACAGTCGACGGTGCAGGTGTGCAGTTACATCCGACGGGCGGAACCAGGACGTAGAAGAGTTCGGTTGACAGCTGAGCAGTAGTCGGTGATCGGGCAGGTGGCTCGACAGTTAATAGGAACAATAGTCGACAAAGACTACAGCAGGAGTGCAGTCGGATAACGAAATTGTGGAGGCGGAACGGGCGAGGAGCGCCCGCCCGTCCAACGTTGAACACGTGTATATCAGTTGGCGGAAGCGTTGAACTGATATATCAATTCACTCAAAGATTGACACGCAGGTCGGGAGATGGTATAGAGCAGATTTAAGACTGCGCAGGTATACCATAGGACGGACGCGTGGCTGTTGCGCAGAGTTATGAAACATGGAATGTTGAGATAAAGAGCACAGAGATTTTATAGCAGGCAGTCAAGACTGTCTCGTGGATAAACCGAGGGTTGACACGTAGACCGGTTTATATGTGTACAGGTGTACTGGAATAGGCAGTGTAGCAGACTGTGAAGGGACTGTTACGTGGTCAGAACAGAAGATTGGCACGTGGACAGCATGGAAGACAAAGGATTCAATGTAACTTTCTCTGATGGAAAGGTACTCATGTGGAAGAAGAGCTTCAAGGAAGCTATCTCAATTGGTTTTAGAGTTGGTACACTCTACCAGATTGGAGGGAGTCCGTTGGGAGCTATGACTTGTGATACTATCCGTCAAACCGAACTATGGCACCGAAGATTTTGACACCTTCATTACAAGGCTCTTCCCGAAGCAAGGAAGGTGGTGACAGGGATGCCTGATTTTGGAAATAATCATGAAGGTGTATGTAAGGGCTGTGCTGAAGGAAAACATACAAGGGGACCTTTCCCCTCAAGTGTCACAAAGACATCTGAGATATTGCAACTGGTCCATTCTGATCTTTCCGGTATGTTGCCTGGGGGATGTTCTTACTATATGACATTTACTGATGACTTCTCTCGCAAAACCTGGATATACTTCTTGAAGAAGAAGGATGAGGCTTTCATGTGGTTCCGTACCTTCAAAGCCTTGGTGGAAAATATGACCGGAAAGAAGATCAAAGATTTTGAGGACTGACAATGGCACTGAATATGAGTCAAATGAGTTCAAAGACTTTTGCAGAGAAGCTGGCATTAAGAGGGAGACTACCACTGCATATACTCCTGAGCAGAATGGTGTTGCTGAACGCAAGAATAGGACTATTATGGAAGTTGCCCGTGCCATGCTATGTGACCATGGTCTACCAAAGTTTCTGTGGGGAGAAGCTGCAAATACTGCTGTGTACATTCAAAACCGATGCCCTCATTTCGCTTTGGACTCCAAAACTCCCGAAGAGGTTTTCTCTGGTAAGAAACCTGATGTCTCACATTTTAGAATTTTTGGATGTCCTGTCATTTGCATGTGCCGAAAGAAAAGAGAAGTAAGCTGGATGCTACTGGGAAGAAAGGAATGTTTGTGGGCTACAGTGAGACTTCTAAGGCATATAGAGTCTATGTACCTGGTCAAAGGGAAGTAGAGATAAGCCATGATGTCACTTTTGACGAAGATGCTTCCCTGAAGAAAGTAGTAGATCTTCCTAGATCTGAAGAAAATCATGAAGAAAGACCTGGAAATCTGGAAGAACCCCAGGATGAGACTATGCCTAATGTTGAAGGGCCAATGGACCCTATTGATCCTTCCCCTTCTCTAGGAAAGAGGCCATCATGGCTCAGGGACACCCTCGAAGATGCTGAGGGTCATGCTGCCCCAAGGGGAACATTCCGAGAAAGCAAGAAGCCGTGTAGATACCAAGGGTATCTAGCTGCCATGAGTACTATTGTACAATCTGAACCTGGATCTTTTGAGGAAGCCATCAAGCATCAAGTCTGGAAGGATGCTATGCACGAAGAATATGAGGCTATTATGAAGAATGATGTCTGGGATGTGGTCCCGAGACCGAAGAACAAATCTGTTGTCACCGCTAAATGGCTCTACAAGATTAAACATGGATCTGATGGGAGTGCTGAAAAGTTTAAGGCAAGATTTGTTGCCCGTGGCTTCTCTCAAAGGAAGGAATTGACTATGACGATATATTTGCACCTATGGCTCGATATACCACCATCCGATCCATCATAGCCCTTGCTGCTACGCAAGGATGGAGTCCTTCATCAGAATGGATGTCAAGACCGCTTTCTGCAATGGTGCATAAAGGAAGAGGTGTATGTAGAAAAACACCCTGGGATTTGAAGTTTCAGATCGAGACACTTATGGCTCAGGTTGAAAGAAAGCCCTCTATGGGTTAAAGCAAGCACCCAGAGCTTGGTATAGAGGATTGGAAGTTAACTTGATGCAGCTGGGCCTTCACTTGAAAGGCAAAGCTGATCACCTTTACTTCAAGGTTGTGGAAGGAAAGCCTCTCATTCTAGTACTGTATGTGGACGACCTCTTCCTGACAGGTGATGACCCTCTCATTCATCAATGTAAGAGGGAGCTTGCTGCTGAGTTCGAGATGAAAGACCTAGGACTGATGCACTATTTCCTAGCCCTGGAGGTCTGGCAGAGACCTGGAGAGATTTTCCTTTCTCAAGGAAAATATATTGTGAAGCTTCTGGAAAGATTTGGGATGGTGGACTGTAAGTCCGTGTCGACACCAATGGAACTCAACTTTGAGAAGTTGAGTGGCAGCGCTGCAGGGCCTATCTTGGCCAATCCTACTGAGTATCGTCAACTCATAGGAGCTTTGATGTTCTTAGTGAACACCCGTCCGGACATATGTTTTGCAGTGAATACTTTGAGTCAACAGATGGTTGAGCCTCATCATTTTCGCTGGGTTGGTGCCAAGAATCTTTTGAGATATCTTCGGGGCACGATAAACCATGGGCTGAGATACACTGCCGGGAGTGTGATACTCCGTGGATATACTGATGCCGATTGGGCTGGCAGTGTGGTGGACCGTAAGAGCACATCTTGGATATGTGCTAGATACCACTGTGATACTTTTTGATAATCAGAGTGGGATTCGTATGACTGAGAATCCTGTGTTTCACGACCGATCCAAGCATATTGATATCAGGTACCACTTTATCCGGGATATGGTACAGTGAGGCGCCGTAAGGCTCGATCATATAGGAACTGATGAGCAGGTCGCGGATACTCTCACTAAGCCCCTGGGGAAGGTCAAGTTCCTAACCTTCTGTGAGAGTCTTGGTGTCGTGGAAAGACCCTATGATGTTGGTCCTGTTGGACGATGAGCTCTGGGAGCTCTGGGGGGCTTTGGGGATAGCTTCTTGGAGCTATAAGCACTCATAATGCTTCTGCCCCACCCTTGTGATTATTGAGCTGGTTCGCCACTCATTTATCTGTGCCCCGTATGCATCCTACCCATTGAGTTCAAGGCTCATGGGAAGTACCTCTCATTTGGCCAATGAGGTGTGGAAAAGCTAGAGACTATTAGCAAAGACTGATGGACGCATCAAAGATTGCCGTACTCTCTATCTAGGATGGCATGGTCCAACCACTTGATCTGGGATCAAGATTTGTGAGGTCTGGGACCTTTGCACTGATTATGTCAGTCGGGGGATGATGTCTTTGTTACTGACCCACTTCTGTTCTGAAATAAAGAAGCCAGCAAAGCAAGTTTCGGCGGGATGACTCACGATGTTGATTGCACTAATAGATGGAGTTCTCCTAGTTTGAGAGGGGTGTTAAATTTGACAACTAGGTCAAACTTTCCATGTTCTGATGCTCAAGATTAAAGGCTAATATTTTTGTTGGATTCCTCTTCTGAAGAGGGTGTTATCATAAAATAGTCTTAAATCCGATGGCCAGAACTTATAATTTTGAATTTATTATCTTAATAAATAATAATGTGCAAGGGTCGGCCAGTTTTGTAAGAGCTCACCAGCCCAACAGATGTGTCAACACACCTCTCATTGATGGATATAAATCAGGAAAAGTTTGGAGAGAATTTCATCACAACACAACTCACATCTTCTTCTCTCATCCTAAAGAGTACGAGCTACCTGGAGGACGAATTTCAGCCACACGTGGGAAGGACGAAGAGGACAGACCGTACGGCTGAGCTGCAGTACGATTTTCTGCTGCTAGGGTTTCGCAGAAGTTTGACCAGTGTTGACTTTGGTCAACGCTTGGTCCAATCAAGCTGAAAACTTGTGGAAGGTTCGATTTTTGAAGGCCGTACTACCTGGCACAAAAATCGAGGTCAAAGGGTTGACCGTTTTGCTGCTGCGTTGACTTTTAGCTTGCTGCCCCTGCGTTGACTTTTCAGGACATCGTTGACTTTTGTAGAATTGACTTGGGTTGACTCATCTACTGGTTGGAGGGTTGTTGTGACACATGCTGGGCTGGCTGACCAAAGGAGACTTTGCTGGTTGAAGCATCCTGTTGACCGCCGAAACGAACACACACATTTTTCCTGTTTCTGATTTGTCTTCTGTAAGATCTGCTTATATGTTCTATCTGCATTTTTGCTTAACTACTTGTATGATTGCTGTGAGAAAAGTGAAATTGCTCTTAGCATAGAACATCTACAAAACTTTACAATACTTCACTAAATTCTATTAAATATGCTTAACAAGGCCCAAATTATAGCATAGATGGACCAAGCATGCAAGAAAAATGAAATGGGAAAATGGACTAGGGACAATGCATGCATAGTCTATTTTAGATCCAATTAATATCATTCCTCAATCTCATCACTTCTGTTTCAAATCTTTTCATTTAAAATGCCATATCGGATACCAGATATCTTCAATCCTCATTTCAACATCCTCCTTTAATAAATAACGGGATAGGGGTATAGCTTATAGGTAATGGGAAATGGTACATATGAAGGAATTACAACCAAATATAGCCACATGTCAAACACAATCTTTTTCGTGTTGACCTCAAGCTATCAATACTTTATACGTAAGCATAACATTAAGCTTGTTTTATACCGGTGATTGTATCATTAGCAGTTAGAGAATACTCAGGCTCATCAATTAGTCTTCATATGCAATAATGTATGGAAAGAGATAGTACGTACGATGAATATGCAGCATTGTAAGTTATAATATAATGAAAACAATAGTTTCTGTTCTTAAGCCAACACCATTTCATTACTGTATATGACATAAAAACTAGGAAAGAGTTTGATTCAGGATTTACAAGATATATAAATAATGTGTTTAGCAAAATGAGAGCATTCTGATTTCATATATTGTATGTAGAGGAATAACACAATAAGTGCTTTTTCATGACCATCTGGCATGGCTTCACGGCTTGGGTTATATAATAGCATACAACAGAATGGCCTGGTAGTAATTCATTTTGAAGACTGAGCAAGTGATCGTATAATTTATGACTAGGTGGCCCTATTTGATTTATTTATATATTATTCATTCAACATATAAAAATCATTCAAAACCCAAAGGTCAATATTAAATTTGGAATTTGTCCAAGTCGTTAAAAGTTATTTAACCAATTGCTAGTTTAAGATTCAGACTCTTGCATTCTAGGGTGTCATAACTATTCTCGAGTCAATAAAAGAACAATATTCAAGGCTCCATTTTTTTAACACGTGATATACTTCCAAGGAACAGGGTTACAAAACATCATACATAGTAACATATAACTCACAGGTATTAAAACAATGAAATATACGTAGCTCAAGCTTTGACTTTTCTCTGTGTCTTGGTCGACTATCAAGATAGATTTCATTCTTAGAGTTCACAGAACCTCCTTACTTTATTTTCTTTCCTAGCCATACAAGTTAGGTATCCTTTATTCAAAAGTGGAACAATCTTTTCAAATTCAATGAGCATTCCTTCATCATAAATTTTCAAGACAGTATGATGGGTTAAGTGAAACGCAGTAAATGAAGGCCATTAAACTTGCCAATGAGCTTATTAGTGTTAACCTAGTTACCTCAAGGTCTTATAAAATTGCTTGAATCCAAGAAGGCTTGCTAGGATTGATCTTTATTGACTTGTTGGAAGAGCTTGGAAGGAGGGCTAACTTGGGTCTTGTGGGAGGTATTGGTCTTGGATTTTTCACTTTGATCTAGTTTTATAAGAAAAGATTTTGATTGGGTTTTCCCCTTGGAGGGGTTTTTCCCTGGCTTAGATCCTATATCTTGTGTTCAGTATCTTTTTGTGATCTTCATGGTTTATGGTTTTGATATTTTGTTTGATGGAAAGAACATAATAAAAGAAATAAAAAGCCGACATATGTTCATAAGCAATTATCAAGCTTCACCTCAGACGACCTCGACCTAGTGTATTATCTCTGTCCAACCTTTAGTCAAGGCCTCCTCCTGGTTGCAACCTAGACTAGGGCATAGTGCTTAAAGGAATACCTCTAAGCCAAGTCGACCTAAAGACATCAAGTGAAGTCGGCCTAAAGGAGGGACAATCCTCTATATATAGAGGCTGTCCACTCCCTCTCAACGTCAATGAAGCATCTCTGAAATTAGTGAAGATAGAAGCCGAGAATAAGTAAAGGGAAACAAATCTAAAGGGTCTCCAAAGTGCAACGAAGAAAGGAGGAAGAAAAGCGAAGGTATAGGACTGTTTTTAGGGCTAGAAACAACCACATGTGTGAAGAAAAAGAGGCTAAATTTGCGGGTATAACAACAACTAGAGAATAATCCAACAATCATCATTGTTTGGATTAGAAATTTGGTTTACAAGGTCTCTCAAGTCAAGTGAAGAAGTCTCTCTCTCTATTGAAGGTAAAAGGACCCTAATTCTCTAGGGTACCTATCACACATCGAAAAACTAGGACAACAAAAAAATATTACAGTCATACCTCAAGAAGTATCTCGTTTGGTCAACAAAAGAAGAAGTCTACTTGAGTAAAAGATAGAAGAAGAGCATCTCTTCTAGAAGGCTCACTCAATGAAGGTCTATCTCTAGAGAAGCAACAAAGGAGGACGAAGTGCTGGGGAGCAAAGTGCCAAAAGGAGAGTCTATTTGCCAGGAACAAAGTGCAGAATAGGTGAAGGACTTGTGCTTGGAGGACATCCTAGTCAAGTGTCTAAGGTTTGGCATTGATCAATAAGAAGCTTCAATAAGAGAAACTTACTAAAGGGTTTTCCTCTTAGGAGAAGAGAGGTTTTGGCCCTGGCAGAGAGCCAACATCTTGTGTTCTTGCTCCTATGTTTTGATAACTGTTTGATGAAGTACATAGACATGCATTAATAAGAAGAAGAAGATTAAGCTAACAAGAAAAGTAAAAAGACTCCTCAAATTGCTATCAAGTCAAGTAGAATCACATTACACCTAAGTGCCCTTGATTTTTTAACATGGTTTTAGAGCTAAGGTGTCACATCAAGGAAAGGGGATCTCAAGGACACTCATTAAGGAAGGACATCTACAAAAGTTGAACCATCAAGCGAAGAAGTCTCAATCACATCAAAGGACAAGAAGGTCTACCATCTAGCATTCATCAAGGAAAACTACAAAGCAAGAAGAAGAGCCTTACATAAAGGCACCTACAAAGAAGCGCAAATCAAAGAGGGACCTACATCATCTACAAGTCATCAAGCATGTCCACTTGGAGATTGCAACTTGAAGAACATCAAGATCCTAGGAAGGCAAGCCATCAAGTCTTCAAGGAGAAAGCAAGACTATTACATCGCAAAATCTATGAAGTAGTATATGTCCCCTTCTGAATGTACATCAATGTCTTTTTGCAAGGAAAACAACAAATTGGTAGGGACCAATAACTTTCTTGCATGGAAGAAGAGGACTACTTTACTTCTAAGGGAGAATGAACTTCCAGAACATGTCAAAAGGAGAATGAACTTATAGAACATGTCAAAAGGAATATCACCATGCCTGCTAAGGAACAAACCCAAGCCTTAGCCAAGTACAATAAGGATGAGACAAGAGCTCAAATGATTGTAATAACATCTATCAAGGACTCTCTCATTCCTTATGTGTCCAAATTTGAAACATCAAAAGAAATCTATGATAAACTAGTAGAGCTATTCTCGATAACCACAACTAGAGAAGTGATATCTTTAAGAAATGAATTGTACAAGATGAAGATATCAAAGGAAGGAATAGCTCCCTACTTCATGAAGATCTTTGAGATGAGAGATCAACTTCAAGAGTTAGGGGAAGTCATGTCCGACAAAGAAATGACAACAATAGTAGTCAATGCTCTACTTGAGGATTGGGGCAACTTCACAAGCATATATGCCAAGAAGGAAGCTACCACACTAAGTGAAATGTGGTCTCTATACAAAACAGAGCAAACTAGACTCAAAGCCAAGGAAGATGTGGGATCAAAGGAGCAAGCATTTGCTACTATGGCCAAGAGCAAGGGAAAATTGGGCAAATTTTGTCCACGAAGAACAAACAACAGAGATATGTCCAAAATCCAAATGCTATGGATGCCAAGAATATGGACACTACAAGAGGATTATCCTAAACTAAAGAAGGACAACAAAAATAAAAGAAAAAGGGAAGAAGCTCATATGACTCAAGAAATGAAAGAAGAAGACAAGAAGCAAAAGAAGGAAGATCCTCCAGATCTCTACTGTGACAAAGTCTACTTCTTTACTTAAGATCTTCTTTCAAGGTTTTGAGTAGGATAGAAGCATGTAGGAATATAATAAAATTGCATGGCTAGAAACATCTTCTAGAATCTAGAAGGATGATGTACATAGAGTTCAAAATACCCATGTAGAAATAGCATTTATAAATAAGAACACAATGCATGGTTAGAAATATCTTCTAGAATATAGGAGCATGGTAGATATAGCTTAAGTTATTCATGTAGAAGGAGCATACCTAGAATAGGACCTCATCCATAATGAAATAAAATTGATCATGATTAAGAATTTTAGAAGACCTCCATCATCAAAAGGAAAGAAACATTTGCAAGGTAAGGGTATTCAAGATCTTATGATGGAATCTTCAAAAGAAGATTCATAAACAAAAGTAGATGTCTCATTGGGAATCCCATTAATGTGATTCAAGAAAAGGATGATATGCAGGCAAGCTAGGATGAAGCAAGAACGACCACACCAAGGACAACCAAATGAAGCTATAAGATGATCAAAGGAGAATCAAGATGAGGTATGTATGCATCAAAGTTTAGTCATGTTATCATTTGTATATTATTGATTCATGGGAATAGTTCTATGACATGTTCAAGTAGGAATGAAACTCTTTCATTAATGACATGCTCCAAGGCATGTACTACAATGCAATGAAGGTCAACAAAAGGAAATACTCACATAAGGAGTATAAGATTGCTAACTAAGAAGCAAGAAGAAATGTTGACTAGTCCTAAAAGCAAGCAATGACGAAGTGCTCTCACAAGGAGCATAAGGTGGTTGATCAATTTATCCATGAAGAAGCAAATGAAGAAAGAGATCAAGCATGTGAAGAACACCATGGTCACAAAGAATCACTATTTGATAAAGATTCATTGAAAACATCTCCCGAAAGAAGGCAAGACAACTGTGACTAAGAAAGGAAAAGATCAAAGGACCCTTGAAGGCCTTAGAGACATGAAAGGTGCAGATAATTGATTCTACTCTACGAAGATGTCATGATGAAGAAACCATCTAGCAAAAACACCATTTAATGTTGAAGCAATATCAGGATGAAGTCATGAAAGGCTACTAGATCAAAGTATGGGAACAAGCAAGTACAAAGAAGCATCCATGTGAAGAGTAGTCTGAAGCATAGACAAGATGACAAGGAATAATCAGATGACAAGAGAACCTGATATGTGACAAGAAGGCCACTTTCCACAAAGGAAGCAATGTCATGAGTAAGAAGGAAAGTGATCGATGGATGGTGCCCTACCAAGAAGAAGTTCGAACAAAGACTTCATGGCATCAAAAGGAAGGAAGGAGATCAAGCAGTTGGGGAGCCCACAAAGAAGAAGTTGTTGATGAATGGACAAGTCCCTTACTAAGAGGGAGCTATAACAAGTTACCAATTACAAGGAACTTGGACAAGTACCTTGTTTGAGGATACTTGGGCATGTCTTCCTCAATTGAGAGGAAGTGGTAGACACAACATTCTTGTCTTCACTTGGGAAGAAAGAATGGGAGGATTGGGTAATCATTTGGCATCCGATACTCTTTGAGGATGTGTAAGGAATCCAAGACAAGAGTAGGCAAGAGGATTGAAATTCTTTGAGGGTTGGGAACCCAAGACAAGAATAGTCCTAGAAGGTCATACTCAGTGAATACTCGGGTGGGTATGTACCTTGAGAGACAATGACTAAGGTGTCTATAAGTCATTGGTCTTGCCAACATTGTGCTCTGATCTATTGAGAGATAAAGCTGTCATTCAAGGTCTTGCTGTGGAAACAATGTTGGTTATTATGATGCTATAACAAATGGATTGCAAATCTGATTTCTCTTATGTGAATTCTTCAAGATTAAAAAATAGCCAAACACCTTGTAATGATTTATGAATACCTCCCTAGTTAAGAGGGAGTGTTGAAGAAAGTGTAATTAGGTTTGATCTTCATAAGTGTATCTTTGATATTTGTATTTATTCAAGAAAAGAGAAATTATTTTTGTGATATTTGTCAATGAGTTTCTTGCTCATTGAAGTAGGTCAAGCACATGTTTAAGTGCTTCTAGGAAGTCAAAGAGTCAACGTATTTATGTAAGGCCCTTTGAGGGCATGTTACACTATGTATAAATGGTATAAAGGTCAAAGGAATACCTCCAAGCAAAGCCAAAGTCATCTCCTTGCAACGAAAGCCATCAAGCTGCAAAATACTGAAGAAATAGTCAAGTTGGCCTAAGATAGCGAGTCGGCCTCAAGTAAGCGTAAAGGAGGGACAATCCTCTATATATAGAGGCTGTCCACACCCTCTCAACATCAATGAAGCATCTTTGAAATTAACAAAGATAGAAGTCGAGAAGAGGTGAAGGGAAACAAGTCTAAAGGGTCTCCAAAGTGTTACGAAGAAAGGAGGAAGAAAAGCGAAGGTTTAGGACCGTTTCTAGGGCTAGAAACAGTGACACGTACGAAGAAAAGGAGGCTAAATCTACGGGTATAACAACAACTAGAGAACAATCCAAGAATCATCATTGTTTGGGTTAGAAATTAGGCCTACAAGGCCTCTCAAGTCAAGCAAAGAAGTCTCTGTCTTTATCGAAGGTAAAAGGACCCTAATTCTCTAGGGTACCTATCACACATGGAAAAACTAGGGCAACATAACAGTATTACAATCTTACCTCAAGAAGGGTCTTGTTTGGTCAACAAAAGAAGTCTACTTGAGTAAAAGATAGAAGAAGAACATCTCTTCTAGAAGGCTCACTCACAGAAGGTCTATCTCTAGAAAAGCAATAGAGAAGGAGGACGAAGTATTGGGGAGCAAAGTGCCAGAAGGAGGAAGTCTATGTGCCAGGAATAAAGTGTAGAATAGAGGAAGGACTTGACTTGTGCTTGGAGGACATCTTAGTCAAGGGTCTAGGGTTTGGCATTGATAAATAAGAAGCTTCAATAAGAGAAACTTACTAAAGGGTTTTCCTCTCAAGAGAAGAGAGGTTTTGGCCCTGGCAGAGAGCTAACATCTTGTGTTCTTGTTCCTATGTTTTAATAACAGTTTGAAGTACACACACTTGCATTAATAAGAAGAAGAAGATTAAGCTAAAAGAAAAGTAAAAAGACTCCACAAATTATTATCAAGT
This sequence comes from Pinus taeda, assembly GCA_000404065.3. NCBI lineage: Eukaryota > Viridiplantae > Streptophyta > Pinopsida > Pinales > Pinaceae > Pinus > Pinus taeda. The sequence continues at coordinate 16,632 of APFE030297135.1, forward strand.
CAAGAAGAATCACACTACACCTATTTGCCCTTGATTCTTCAACAATCAATATTATTAAGTCATCTTTACATATGAAAAGCTTCAACATCTTGAATATTATGTACCTTCATAACTTTTAATACCAAGTACAAACACATAGAAGCATGAAGTTAAAAAACATATGGAAGCATTTTAACTTTAGACATTAAACACCTAAACCTAGTTAGGTTCATAATCAACAAAAGTTACATCTCTTTACATACTAGACTTCAACTTCTTGCTAGGGTTTTGTCACAAATCCTAGAGTTCATCTTCGAGACACAAAGCCTTAGATATCAACAATTCAAACAAATGACATTCCTATCATACTGCTTTACATCAACAATATGCTTTTACATGTGAGACTTCTACTTGGGTTAGTTGCCAACGCTAGATTTTATCATCAAAACTAAATCATTTTGAAAATTAAAAACAACATCATCATCTCCTAGGATATCAATTTCTACGAGGGCTTTGTTTCATACCCTAGAATTCATAAACTAAAACATGAGCATCAATGCATATACATATCTAGGATTTCACGTACTAGCATTTTATATCAATTTTCATATATACTAGGTACACCCAGGACACAAACATCAATACGTCAGAGTTATATATACAAAAATTTTCACCGAGCTAGGGTTTTGGTAAAAAATAGAAGCATACACCTAGGGCTTCATTCTCAAGATCTTACTATTGTCATTACAAGGGTTTTGCTCATAAACCTTAATTTACCAAACCTAAATATCTAGGGTTTCAATACATAATTTAGACATTAACAACAAACCCTAAAGGGCTAAGGTTTCTATAATATCAAAAGAATAGGAATTCTAGATTTCATCAACAACCATATGTAGACTAGGGTTTCGTTATCAACATTGACATACCCTTAGTAATAAGAGGCTAGTGTTTTGTAGTGAACCTTAAAGGTTAGGGTTACACAAGAATGGTCAAATAATATCATGAGGATAGATTCAATCTAATGATTAATCACCCTAACAAGAATCTTTGTGATTCAAAACCCTAGACATAACGACATTAGTAATGCAAAGCAAATTTCAAAAGAAGAATGATCTCACCTTTTATATGAAGAGAACTTTATAACAAAGCTTATAGTCTAAGGCATACCTTTGAGTTGTTCCTTAACAAACCTTGTAGGACATCAATTCTTGAAGAGCTCTTCTTTGCAACAAAACTTCTTCCAAGTTTCAAATTTATCCTTTGAGGTTTCCTCCATAACCTTTGTGTATTTTGCATTCTTTCTTAATCAAGGAAAATATTAAGAAAAAGGTTATTAGCATACAATATAAACAAGTCTTGATGTTAGATATCATTTTTTTGGGAATCAACTGCGTTAAGTAGGTCATTCATCTATGACCATTTCCATGAGAGGTAGTCGTAATTGACTAATTTCTCATGATTTTTGAATAGTCCACTTAGCACTCATTGCATCGGGTGATGCCCATAGGGGTGAAGAAGTGGGATTGAAACTAGTGAAATAAATCACATAGCGCCAATCATCACTTTCGGGGCTTGCACCCGCTAACCAGGACTTCCCTGGAGGTCACCCATCTCAGATCGCCTTTGGCTCAAGCGCGCTTAACTGTGGAGTTTTCTCCACAATCAAGCCCACTTAGCTTGCTATCCCATTTGCAAAACCTTAGCAAGTATTGTGCCTCATGAACCATTCAAGAAGAGTTCCTTTCACTCTTTTGAATTAAGTATTGGGGGGTTTTCGCCTATGTTCCACCAAGGTTCCGAGACGAGGGGGCGAGGGAGCGAGGGGGCGCAGGAGCGGCCTATGCAAAAGCTCCCTACCCTTTTTTAGGAAACGTGGGGGAGCGTCAGGGTCTTAAAAATTTATAAATATAAAATATAATTTATTAATTGAGTCCACTATGACAATTTGGTTTGAATTGAAAAGCTGCAAAGCATGATCATTGATATGAATATCAGTTGACATTATTCAAATTTATAATATCATATAAAATAATAAATTTAAAATTCTAATTCAGCTTGGTCAAATGCTAATTTAGATTTTGGTCAGACAAAGGGAGAGCTTCAGCTTGATAAGGTAGCCACTGAATTCTGTGAAAAGGTAAATGAACAGATCAGGAACACTGCATTGGCAGTGGAAGGGGCAACTACAATGGGTTGTCCAGCTGTATTGGATCCAACAGCTAGAAAGTTTGTTATATTATATATAATATAGATAGTACACCATATGCTGAAAGAAGAGTTTTAGTTCCAGGAGAGATGAGAAGATCACATGAAAGAGTTTTTGACAGTTTACTATCAAATGACATTGACTGTAGGATGACCATCTGCGAACCAACTTGGGTGACCAACGATGGCATGGATAATTTGTCTACCTTATTAGAGCAATGCCATGCAGTTCAAACTTCAAACTAGCAGTGTATTTCAGGGGTGAAAATAATTTTTAGGCCTGAGAATTCAAGCTGAGCAACTGTGCTCTATGTAAATTTTGTAACTGTATAAATTCATATATAACAACAGTTCCTGAGATTTCTTGCTGCCCATAGTATTTTGTCATGCTTGCAGTAAACGCATGTTAGTCTATAGTCCACCCAATTATTTCCCACGACATAGGTGCTGCTTCCATAGTTTGTATGTCAAATGTCATGCAAATTAAAAACACAAACTGAATGTCTCATATTCTTTGCCTGTCACTCCAGTTATCTCCCCACTGTAATCCAGCCATCACTTGAGACAAAAAGGAGAAGTTTTAAAAGGGAAAATTCATGTACGTGCTATATGGTCCAACAAATTTCCATGATACTGACCCTCTAAAATAACGCTTGTTGAAACCAAAAGACAGCACAAGACGTTATCCCCATACAGAACATGAGTAGCTTTGTACCACTTTAGGTCTATTAAATCATAAACTATAAGCAAGGCCATTTTTTTGGGAGCGTGGGGAAACGTTCCCTCAGGGAAGGGAAAAGTTTCCTTGGCACGTCCCCCTGAGTTTCCTCCATTTTGGGAGCGTGGGGAAACGTCCCCTACTCGTCCCCAAGTCCCCGAAGCGCGGGGGAGCGAGGAAACTAGACCCCTGGGGGGGGGGGGGGGGGGAGTCCCCGTGGAACACTGTTTACTTCATCCACCCAGCTGTCAAATCATTGCATATTAGGCTAAAAAGAGCTTATGAAATGGTTTCCTAACTATGTTTCTGACTGTTGTTTGGTTTAGATTTTTTGTTCAAACAGTTGCGAAAACTTGTCACTTTCCGCAGCCAGCCCGAGTTTCCGCAGCCATTTTGTCAAAAGCTATGCTACAGGTGTCCAATGGAGAAACCAGCCACATGGGTAGGATGTAGGTGACGTGTACATGGAGTGTGTCCTCTCAGATCGGCAAAATCGCTCATAAACAGTCATGATCAACGACGGTCAAAGGAAGGGCCAAAAGAGGAATTTTGGGGTGGCACGGCTCTGTTTTGGCACATGTGAAGGATTGCGTGGCACGATCCTTCATTTCTGGAGGTATTGGCACAACTGTCGACCAACCTGCGAACCGAATCAAGCAGCCACCACTCCATGGATTCAACTGCTGTAATGACCATCACGCTAAATCTCAGGCCGTGGAGATTTACGTGTCTCTTGGCAGCACAAATCTAGGAATTAGTTATTAGCACTTGCACTTATAAATAACGCGTTGATATACGCTGGATAGTTAGTCTTTAAGTTGTAATTTTGACTGTTGTTTCAGTCCACTGTGCTGTACTTTCCTTTGCTTTATTTTCTGCAATTCAATATATGAGAAGACAACGTTCCTGAATCCAGTTTGTGATTAAGTAGTTGGCTGGCTAAGGTGACAGAGGGCCCCTGTACACCAAAGCTTTGTATAGTTTCTTACTTGCTTTTGTTTATTGTTTTTGTAGTCATTACTTGTATATATTTTATGCTGTTATAATGTTCATCACTGTCCATATTTCATGTTTTCTCCATAATTGTTGAGCTGATCAATGTTTCTTTTACAGGTTTTTGTAGGCAGCCCGGACACATTTACATATTTTTGATAGCTACTGACATGAGATCATCTTGTCCTTTCTGCTGATTTTCATTTATTAAGTTTAATTCCAGCATTGTCATTTCTCTCAAGTTTTGTTTTGCTTAATTACTTTTCTGCCATTTAGACATCATATTACTTACCTGTCTATGATTTCCTTTCTATAGCCAAGCGACTCAATTAGTAAGGAATCAGAATATTACTTGAAGTAGTGTGATCTAGTTTGTTTTCCTGTAAGTTAGAGATTGAATTACTTATGTCATTTTCAAGAGTTGAAATATGAATGAGTAGTTAAATATTAGTTTCCTTTTTTATGCAATTTAATTTCTTGCAATTTAGATATCATAGTACTCAGCTTGTTCATGATTACTTCCTATAGCAGGACTGAGTCGAAAGGTGAAGGGTCAGAGTATGGGTTGAAGTAGTGTGATTTAGTTTGCTTTGCTTTCAGTCTTTGAGTTGCTTTAAGTTTAGATTTTATTTTCTTTTTCACACAGCAGTAAGGATACTGGGCCATTGTCACTAGTTCATTGTTTTGATGCATTTACTTCTTTTTGAGAATTGATTTCATTACAGTCAGTTTTGAAACTTTCTTTTTGAGAATTTTTAAGTTTGGGAAGTCATTGTAGAAATCACCATTACTATTCACACTTCATTTTCAATTTCGCCATCTCGCACTAGGGAATCCACAGAAGATAAACCCAAAAACAAACTAAAAACTCAAAAAAGACAAAAGACTAAGGAAAAGATTATCTTGCACATACAATGCACTTCACTTCATTAGTTTACGACTCCCGGATTGACATTTTAAATAGCAATTTAGGACACACTAAATTGACCAAACAGCAGGATCTAGTCTTTGTAGCCGCGAAAGAGTTCCTATAGCTGCGGAAGAGATAAATCAAGTATTCTCATGACATATCGTAGTTGCAAGAAGATTAGGTGAGGATATCCGTGATTGTAAATGCAGAAGAGTAGGGAGACCGTAGATTACCCTTCTAAACTCGTGTTGAGTGACAGACGACCACTGACGCAGTAGCGAACGAGTTAGAATGCAACATTGAACAAGGATCAAGGGTTTTAGTTGGCACTAGAGTCAAGGTTGTTTGGAGTAGTATGAAATCACAATGAAAGGCAACGATAAATCGACAAGCTCAAAAGGGCATTACTGGAGTAATCGAAGTAATAGGTCTTGTTCAAGTATTCTTAAACTACAATTAGTCTTGTAAGTTGATTATTGGAGAAATTGGTTGATTAGGGTTTGACTATTGTTGCAATCATATTTAAACTACCTTGCTTATATTGGAAAGATTGCCACTGTAGTACACTTGGAAGGGGAAGCACATGAATTGGTATCGTTGATTGGTCACCTTAAGGCACTTCGACATAACCTCATGGACTTCACTCAAAGATTGGTGAATCGTTTCGATTGGAAGGATACTGACATTCACTTTAGAGAGCTAGCGCAACTCAAGAAACCAGGACACCAAAATCCTATATTTCAAAATACTAGTAGTTAATAGTCTCGGTGATGGATATTTTTGAGTAGAGGTTGGTTATGCTCTTCATAGAGGGGTTAGTCGAACCACTGCGTGGGTGGGTCAAGGCTTTCAAACCCACCACATTGCATGATGCCATCATCAAGACACTAGATAAGGGAGATGCAACACCAAAGGTGAAGTCTCCACCCAAACCACTATTTCCTCTGAAGCACAAGGACAAGAAGTCATTTTAGAAAGATGGAACAACTAGGAAGGATCCACTGGATGGAGAGACTCGAAACGAGTCGAGGAGAAGGAAACTCTATTTCACTTGCAAGTAAGCATAGGAACCTAATCATAGATGTTTGGGAAAGGGAAAGATTCGCTACATTGAAGTGATGTCCGTTGACGAAAATGAAGATGATACAACAACAACACCAAGTAAGAAGCCGAACAGTTCCGAAGAAGAACCATCCCTTGAGGAGGTTAAACGGAGACAAGAAGCCACATCGAAAAATTGAAGGAGGTACTTTCGCCTCTCTCTCAAGAGTTCCTAAATATTACACCTTCAAAATCAAGGATGTCATACAAGGACAACAAATCATAGCATTAATTGATGGTGGAGCAACATACTACTTCATTGATGCAGCTGTGGTGGTAAGGAGAGGCATCTCTACAAAGGAATTTGAAGGCTTTGAAGTTAAGGCAATTGATGGGTATAACATGACATGCACATAGGTGGTTCCACGTTTGAGCGTAACATTGGTAATTATACATCACTAATGATTTTTTTGTAATAGAATTGGCAGATACCAATGTGGTGTCGGGAGTACAATAGTAGTACTCAATAGGAGGATTCGTAATGAGCTACCAAGTGATAGAAATGGAGTTCCGAGATTCAAATGACGGAGAGGTAATATTAAGAGGCATGACCAATGGTGGCCCTTGAGTTGTAACAACTAAGCAAATGGAGGTCGTTCATAAGCATGGCAAGGTAACTTGCATAGCACCCTACATGAGTGCGAGCCCCAGGTCATCAAGCAACAACCTATAAGCTTATAATTTGGGTACAAAATGCAAGAACAGTGGATTTGACATATGCACGCTCACGAAAGATTTGAGAGCCCACCTCTTAGTAGAGTACTCTAAAAATAAGTTTCCTTGGGAATTGATGGATGGTCTCATCCAAGATGACAAGTACAGGGTAGAAGATGAGATCATTTTCTATAAAGACCAGCTATATTTTTTCTTTGAATCTACACTAAGGGAAAGGTTCTTAGGGACCGCATATGATAGATCAACTAAAGTCACATTGAAGTCCTACCTTCAATCCAAGGAATGTACAGTCTGAATATGGAACAACATTTTGTGGATGTAGGTTGAAGACTGATAAGAAGAACCATAAAGAAAATCAAATTGCAGAAGCAGATTTTCCTGAAGATCATGGAAGTCCTATAAAAGGAGGAAGTACAAGACATATTGGATGTAAGAAACATCTTGAAGAGTTTGGGAAAAGGTATGTTAAACAACACATCAATGAGCAACTTCTTGGACCCTTGATCAATTTGTCAACAAAATGGAATTTTGTAGTAAATATTATGAATTAAAAAATGTTAAGTCCATAAGGATGCTTATGGATGATTGTGTGGTGAACGAATTACTAGCTTCAGTGAGACCTCATGATACAATGTCGATGCTGAGCCCTATGCATCATATTCATGACATAAGTCACTTGCCAAAAATGGAAGTAGCCAACCACACATTACTTAAGTTTCTTGACTTTTGCTAGGCAGGAAAACAAGAGAAGGCTTTGACGAAATTGCATATAAGGTAGGCAGGCCAGGGGACCAAAATTATGGCTAGAATAAGGAAAACTAAAGTGATTAGAGAAGAATAACTTCTAAAACATGTACTTTCATATACTCCTTGGGGTGTCCTAACAACTATGGGGTTATTTGGCAAACAGAGGTCGATAATTGTTAATATAACATCTTTTGACAAAAATTTGATCGCCATTAATGTTGGTAATCTGAAGTGCTTGTCTACAAAAGCCTTAGTAGGGTTGTTGCCTAAGGGTGTTCATTATTAGCAAGTGAAAAACGCTATTTGCTCCAATAGTAGCTATCATTTAGTCCTAAAGGAAGGAGATTCTATAAAGGCCGGTAAAAAACATGAACCCTGGGAGATTTTTTTTTTTCAAAGGAACGTGTAGTGATTGCTATTAATAAAAAACCTGGTTTCTAGGCTAGAACCCTTGCATAGATCCTCATGTTCCACACTGATACTATATTCAAACACCTAAAAATTTCAAGCCTATGGTTATGGCACTTCTTGCCAGATATTCTAAAGAGGTGCTTGCTGTAGACCTTGCAAAAAACTCCTAACAAAAAAATATACCTACATAACATCACAGGATTTTAAAACGTAATAAAGGGTCTAGCAACTAACAGTCTTGCCTATTCAACTATCCCTTGGAGTCCTGGTCGTCAGCCTTGGTTTGTGGTTCTTGCCTTGTGGGCTCTCTTGATCTTTTACTTCGCTGGTTCTGCAGTGGTTACATCCTCCTCTAGGACGAATTGAGCTCCATTGGTGAAATTCTCTTCATCTTTTGCCAGTCTGATACACATTGCAGCCAATTATGTTCTCACTTCATCTTGGAACCTTTCCATTTTGCTCTGCAACAACACAAATTCGTGTCCATTAACAATTGGCAAGTTTTCCTTTCTCTCTCCTCAACTGCATTCCTCTATTGTAGAACATTCAACATCCCCTCCACTGCTTCTAGAGGCTTGTCCAAGAGTTGATTCGTTTTCTCTTGTTCATTCTAGTGATTGGATGGCCCAGGGTTTTCCATGGTAGGTTTGGTCTGCCTTGCTCTTATGAAGCCAATTCGTGGCCCATGACGTGAACACTTTGAACTGCTGCAACACGCGCTCAGAAAGAAAGGCACCAAGTAATATGACTCTCCCACTATCAATCATTCACCACGACTCTCTAATTAGAGCTCTCAACAACAAAATATTACAAATGCAGATATTGGCATCACCATCCTTGTTATAACTGAGTCTGACTTTGCTCCGACATCTTGACACCATTAACCGCAAGATTACTGAATCCATATTCGGATTGTGCTGAGCGTGGGATGAATTGCGATTGATACGAAGGGGGAGTGCAGGTAATTCAATTCTGAGAAAAAATTGAGTGCAGTAGCAAGGCCGAGACCCTTCCACCTTGATATTGTAGCTCCCAACTTGGAGTATTAAATTTTGTTGCCACTTGTGTGAGCCCCGAGATCCAGTTTACTGTCAAATGTTATAACTATTTCGACATGAGTGCCACCTTGTTAATCTTTGTGATTGTGGTATTAATTTGAGTTGCCAATCCTTCTTTGCAAGCTCCAGTGTGCGCGCTTGATTCCTTTGGGATCACATTTGTTCATACAAATAATTTCCTTCAGCTATTGGCCTTGTGTTCGGCTTGAACCACCTATATGGTTTGAATTATGCTTGGGGGAATTGCCTGTTATTTTCATGGTAAGGAAAAATTAATAATTTGCCTATTATCCAATTCTAAGGACCCTTGCGCCAACAGAGTTCCTTTAATAATTTGTCAGTGATTGGGTTCAATTGTCTTAACTCACGAAAAATTCAATTTGCTCAAATTGCTTGTCTTGAAGCATAATCCTTTGCAATATAGGAGGGAGGGCAGAGTTTTGCAATCCTTTTGCTTTGGACACCTGTTTAATAACGATCAATGAGTCTTGAATCACTATGATTTTAGTGATTTTTCTTGAGATTGCTAGTTCTAGTCCCTATTATAGAGCTAGGTATTCAACTTGATTGTAGGTTGCATAGCCCAACCCGCGAGCATATTGAGTCTCTGTTTTTTCATCGGGCGAAGGATAACCCTTCTTGCTCCTGTCTCCCTTGGAACCTAGGAGATTGTTGAAGGATATGATAATGATAAAACTGTTGGGATAGGTAAAATGGAGGCTGAAAATGCATGGGCCAATGCAGAATTTGCTTCAGCAGTAGCACAATTGAACTCTCAACACAAAATTGATCTATAAATCGATGAATGAAAGTAGTGACTATTGCATGTTGGCATCTCCAACTAGCATGATGGTTATTGGGTTGCAAGATCTAAAGAAGGGTGTTGGTATTCTTGCTATGGCAGTTGCAAAGGAAGTTGTAAGGATTGAAGGGAGTTTTTCATTCTTGAAAATAGATGGACAAATTGTGCAGCACCAGAATGTGCAATTGCTTGAGGACAAGTAATGTTGGGAAGGGGGGTTGTAATGTTCCCTGTTGATTAATTGCTCAAGGGAGGATGAAGTAGCCTATCCGACCCCGTGGGTTATAGTTAATGATAAAGGGGGAAACCCATTGTGCAATGTTTTTGGGGCAACATTAGGTTGCTGGGGCAAAACTTGTGAAGGAAGCCAAAATTGGGGCTAAACTTATAAGTTTATAACCCCTCTCACTAAATAAGGAGAAAATCCCCCTTAAGGAATCTATAAAGAAGAGAGAGATGGAGTCATTTTTTCATCATTGTGGATTGGTATTAATAACCCTATCTCTTTTGATTGGTTTTGATGGTGATGATCCCACCTTAGCCATGTTGAATTTTGTAACTATGATTAGTCTTCATAATGTGTATTTGGCCCTTGATGTATTTATATTGATTATTGTAAATCATATTTTAAATACTAGTGACAAAAGAAAATTATATTTTGAGTCAAGTCCCATTTGGACTTTTAAAACATAAAAATTTGAATTTTTGAAATTGAAACTTTATGGCTCCAAGCAAGTCAAGTCGAACTCCCTCCAAGTCAAGTCGAGGTAGGCAGTGCCACATTCATTCAACCCAGGTAGATCACTATCTAAAGGCATCTCGACCTCCTCGTCATGGCACCAATTTGCGCTCTCTAAAGAAGACCATTTCTAGGCATCCTAGTGAACATCAAGAAGGAAAAGGAGGACAAAAATAAGAATGAATTTTATCTCTTTTTCTCTCTCTCTTAAGCTCACATGTGTATTTCTGGGCATTTTTTGTTGCAGGGGCCGAAATTTTGGGGCAATTGCAGGGGGTTGAAATTATGGGATGCTGCAGTTGTAGTAGGGTCGAAATTTTGGGTAAGATCAAGTAGAGTGAAGTGCTTGATCAGGTTGGGGGGCTTGACTTGGAGGGTTTGACCAGGTGTGACCTAGTTAATAACTAGAAGGTCTAGGTGTGCCTCTTGTTGAACACAAGAATTTCTCTATTGAAAAGGTTGCGGGTTTTACCCCTTAGTGGGTTTTCTGAAGGTAAATCTTGTGTTCTTTTTTTTGCGTTGTGATCTTTACTGTTCTACTGTTCATGTGTGGTTGAATTTCTAAAGTATAATTGCTTAGTGATATATTGGAACAATTAAAAGAAGATCAATATCAAAAGTGATTATAAGTTTTTCAGAAATATTGTGCTAGTCTCTATTGCAGTAAGAAAATCAACATGGTTTCAGAGTTTTGGTGAAGGAAGGGACACTGAGATCACCTTTGAAGAAACCCTACTTTGAGATCACTATTATTGAAGTTCTTCTTGTTGATTTACATCCATAACTTCTATGAAATTAGAGAATAAGCTAGAAGGAGCCTCAAACTTCAGAGCTTGGAAAACTAGAATTGATCTTATTCTTGCAAAGACCAAAGTTTCGGATATTGTAACAAGGAAGGTCGTAGAACTGGTAGATACCTCAGGGAAAAGAGAAGTTCAAGGAGGATGACATTACTACCATGAGTCTCATTGTGGATTCCATTAGAGATAATCTAATTCCCTATATTGCAAAGCTTGATACTTCCAAGAAGATGTATGTTACTTTAACTAATCTATTTATTGTCAAGAACATTGGTTAAGCCATGAGCTTGAAGAATGGGCTTCGTGGTATAATGATGACAAATGATGACATTATAGCTTCATATTTTGTAAGAATCTCTCAATTAAGAGACCAATTACAAGCAATTGATGAAATTATTTCTGAGAACGAACTTGTGATTACGACACCCAATGGTCTACCTAGATCATGGGATGCATTTGCATCCTGTATAAATAGCTGGAAGGAAGCTCCTTTGTTCGAACAACTATAGACCGCTTGTGCTGAAGAAGAATCAAGGCCTATATCAAGAGATAAAAAGGAAGAAGCTTCTCAAGCATTTGCAACTCATTTCAAGAATAAAGGGAAGGAGAAGTTTGGCTTTCAAAACAATAAGTTAGGAAGAAGATCACCTCCTCCCTAAAGGAAGAAGGATATGTCGAAAATTCAATGTTATGGTTGTCAAAAATTTGGACATTATAAAAGAGATTGTCCTGAGAAGGCTAATAACAAAAAGAAAAAGGGAAAAGAACATGCTTCTGCAGTTGACATTAAAGATGAACATCCAAAGAAGCCTAAAGGTGACAAAGATTTCTTTTACTTTTTTGCTCTAATAGGTTCTATCGCAGATGATGATTATATGGGGCTGGTAGATAGTGGTACATCAATACACATGACCAAAAATTTTGGAAATCTTACTAACATGATGGAAAGGAGGCTATCCCAAAGAGCTTGGAGATAACCACAACTATGTAGTCAAAGTAGTTGGAAAGACATCCATTGAGAAAAAGAATTTAGTCTCTGTTTCATGTTTAGAAGATAAAGGAGATGCAATAGATTTTGTGGATGGAAAAGTACATGCATGGCCCAAGGGCTATAGTATAGATGATGCTAGAGTCATTGGAATTCATGAAGGAAGATTGTATAGGTTAGTGAGTCAACCAACTCAAGCCCTAGTACATGATGAAATCAATCCAAGTGAATTATGGCATAGGAGATATGGCCACCTTCATTATAGAGCATTACCATAATTAAATCAAATAGTTTCAGGGATCCCTGAATTGCAAATATATCATGAAGGTGTATGTAAAGGTTGTGCTCTTGGAAAGAATTTCAAGAAACTGTTTCCAAGCAGTGACAATAGATCTAAAGAAGTCTTGAATTTGGTTCATTGTGACGTATGTGGTCCTATGCCTATGAGATTGCTTGGAGGTTCATTATACTATGTGATATTTATTGGTGACTTCTCTCACAAGACATGGATCTATCTCATAAAGACCAAGGATGAAATCTTCACTAAGTTCCAAGAATTCAAAGTTGAAGTGGAAAACTTGACAGGTAAGAAGATCAAAATTCTGAGATCTGACAATGGAGGAGAGTGTTAGAGTCCTATGTTATAGTAGTCAATGTCAAGCTTGGTCATTTAATTTGGTCAGTTTGTAGCTACATCAAACCTTGTGACATCATTCGCAAATACAAAGGTGTAAAAATCTGTTGCGTTTCTTCCTTGCGCTATGCTTTCTTGCTGCACTTTCACAGTTGCTATGGTTTCTTGCACCTTGACTACCTCCAGGTTCTAAAATTTTGTTTTTCTTCTTCATTTTGTGTTTAATAACTTGAAATTTATCTTAAAATGTTCAAGAGGGCACCCAACTAGTCAATTTCATATCTATTCCTTCACCACTGTGCCACTGTCAAAGAATATAAGATATAAAGAAAATCAATGATTTTGCACTTATTTTCATAAGTGGAGTTTCAAAGAGGGTTCATGAGGTTGTAAACATCATCTACCAACTATTTTACTTGGTCAAAAATCTCAACACTTGGTCAAAACCATGCAAATGAAATTCGCTGCGCTTTTGCTGTAGGTGATGATTTTCAAGAAGGGAGGTTTGAAATTTAGAAAAATGTTTTCTAATAGGTATTTGACGATTCGGGGGTTGTCTTCCACCTATTTGACACATTCAAAAGTACAGGAGATGGTCAAAAGTATGCAAAGGATGAACTTGTTGCGTTTTGGCTGCAGGGGATTTGCTGCGTTTTTCACTGTTTTAGTAGTTAACTTCAAAATCGGTTTGTGACCAAATGTAGACGACTCTTGAAAAACCAAAATAGGTTTTTGTCAAACACGAGCTAAATAACAAAAACCTCCTTCAGTTTTGTAACAGGTGTCATAGATTGGAAGATTCAAATGAATCTTTACAACCTATTTTTTTTAGATTTCGTCATTTCTTGTTTTAGTCATGATTTTTTGGGCATGGATTCCGAGGAGATGGAGAAGAATTTTTGAAAAATGAGAGAGGTTTCTCTCAAGAACAATCTTGTCTACAAAAACTTCGCTTGGTTTTTACACGTGTTATAGATTGGGAGTTACAGGTGTCACTTTGAGACACATTTTTCATAATTTCACCAAGCTAGATTTGTTGACAGGTTTCTAGAAGTTTTTGAATTTCGACTTGGTGGACCTCCAACTTGTTGTAATTGACTCCACATTAATTTGGATGATGAATTTTGAAGATTTTTCTACCAAATCCCATGATTTGCTCTTCAATTAGCATATTTTTGGCTAGTAAAAAACCAAACCTTAGATAGTAGGATATGGGAAAAATTTCCAAATATTTTATTCCTAAAGCATTGTAACCTCTTCCTATTCTTGGGAAAAGGATGGATTTCGACTTCCTTACTCCAAGGATGAGTTAATTGGATATATTTCATGAATTCTAGTGTGCAAAGGGTTGATTGGGGAATAGTAAGAGGGATCTTTTATTTGATATTGTAAACTGTGGAGTTTTAATACAAGTAATCAATACAAAAGTACAAAGATTTTCCCCTCAAGTATTCCTGTGTCAATAGCTTTTGGTGATGTGCTTTCTTCTGCGTTTATGTGTTCTTTTCTAGTTATCCATAAACATGTTCTTCTTTTCATTATTTGAATGAACACTATATGTTACAAAATTCATCCTAGATAGATGCTTTGTTTCATTCCATTTCAAATAATACTAGTGTTTTTCATCTAAAGTTAAGCATAAAATTCATCCTTGATAGATGCTTTATGTTTAATGGGCTGTGATTCTTAATTCCTCTACCATGTGCTAGAATGAATTTAAAGATCCAGAAGTTTTGGCTACCTTGCCCTTGTCATAGATCTGCGCCATAACCAATTATTGATCACTTTAATCAATTAGATTCCATTGCCCAATGGATATCTCTATTGCTTTGCCATCAAACTTTTAGAAACTTATTCCTCTTTGATCTCAATACCTAGCCTAAAACCTAAGACAACCAATCATCTAAGTCACTGAAGATTCATATAGAGAGAGCCCTCTCTGAAGCTAGAAGGGCTAGATTCCAGTTTTAAAGTGGTTTCTTGTTACCTTTGGGTTCCTCTCCTCAGCCTGGAGGAATTACGAAGAGCTAACAGAGAGTATGCCTCAAAAGAAGTTGTTGCTTTCTGTAAGAAAGTTGGGATTAAGAGGGAGCTAATTGTTTCGTATAATTCACAATAAAATGGTGTGGCAAAACAAAAGAACAAGTCCATTGAAGAATCTGTCAAGGCTATGATGTGTGATCAGAATTTGCCGATGTTCTTATGGGGTGAAGCATCATTGACAACTATACATTAATAATAGAAGTCCTCATCGAATTCTGGAAGATATGACACCTGAAGAAGCATTCACTAGACAAAAGCTAGAGGTTGTACATATGAGAATCTTTGGTTGCCCTGTTTACATGCATGTTCTTAAGGACAAAAGGAACAAGCTTGAACCTTCAGGAAAGAAAGGAATATTTGTTGGTTACAGTGACTCATCAAAGGCATATAGAATCTACATTCTAGAACAATGAAGAATTGAGGTTAGTCGAGATGTCACCTTTGATGAGAAGGTTGCGTATTGGAAGTCTAAGTAAGTTTCCTTGGACTCCCTCGAAGAAGTCGAGCATGAGGCTTTTAATGAAGAATGTTAAAGTTTTATAGAATATCCAAGAGAGCCAAAAGGGCCTTGTGAACTGCTAGAACCAGTTGTTGTTCCAGAAATCAGGAAGAGACTAACATGGATTAGTTTTACATTGGAATAAGCAGAAGGACATGCAACCCTTGATGGCACATCTAGAGAGATTAAGGAACCTAAAAGGTTTTCTAGGTATGCAACGCTTATGACTAACCTTATTGATGTAGAACCTTCAACATATGAAGAAGCTGCGAGCCAACAATTATGGAAGGAGGCCATGAATGAAGAATACCAATCCATCATGAAGAATGATGTTTGGGAGGTTGTGCCGATAACAAAAGGGAAGTTTGCAGTGACTTCCAAATGGATATACAAGATCGAGCATGCTACAGATGGAAGTATCGACAAATACAAGGCATGATTTGTGGCTAGAGGGTTCACCCAAAAAGAGGGAGAAGATTATGATGAGACCTTTGCTCTAGTTGCCAGATACCCCTCCATTGGATCTATTATTTCTCTTGCTGCTTTGTTGGGATGGAATTTACATCAAATGGATGTGAAGACTGCTTTCTTAAATGGCTTGATTCAGGAAAAGGTGTACATAAAGCAACCTCAAGGTTTTGAGGTGCATGGAATGGAATCTCATTTTTGTAGGTTAAAGAAGGCCTTGTATAGACTCAAGCAAGCTCCAAGAGCTTAGCATGCTCGAATTGATAGCTATTTGTTGAGACTTGGATTTACCAAGAGTGATGCCTATCCAAACCTCTATTTTAAGGTTGTGAAGTGCATCTGTGATCCTGTTGCTATATGTTGATAATTTGTTTCTGATAGTTGTTGAGCCTCTGATTGTTTAGTGTAAAAAGCAGTTGACCTCTGAGTTCGATATGAAGGATCTTGGTTTGATGCATTATTACTTGGGACAGGAAGTATGGAAAAGACCTGGTGAAGTCTTCCTTAGTCAAGGAAAGTATGTTATTGACATCCTTTAGAGATTTGGCATGATGAACTATAAATCGATGGCTACTCCCATGGTGACTAACTTAAGGAAGAGCCTTCGTATTTAGATTGGTAGATCCATCTATGTACCGATGATTAATTGGCTCATTGATGCATTTGGTTAACATCGGGGTGAGCATTTGCTTTGCAATAAACACATTGAGTGAGTTCTAGGTTGAACCAAAAGATGAGCATTGGATTGTAGCAAAGCACATTTTGAGATATCTACGTGGTACTGTGAATTATGGTTTGAGATATGTCGCAAACAAGGATGTACAACTTCAGGTATGTACAGATGCTGAATGGGCAGGAAGTGCTGATGACATAAGGAGTACTTTATGGGTATACTTCAATTTGTGCTACGCTATGATATCTTAGATGAGTAGGAAGTAGAGATCTGTTGCACTCAACACTGCAAAAACATAATATATTGCAACCGATGAAGCATGTACTGAAGCAATATGGCTTTGAAAGTTTTTTGCAAGATTGTTCATCCTAGAGCTGGAACCTACCGTGATATACTGTGATAATTAAAGCTATGTGAAGCTTTCAAAGAATCCCATGTTCCATGACGGGTCGAAGCATATTGAGATCAAGTACCATTACATCTGTGACATGGTACAAAGGAGAGCAATAAGGCTCAAGTACATCTCCACTAATGAGTAGACAACTAATATTCTCACCAAGCCATTACCTAGAGAGAATTTCGTGTACTTCAGAGACAAGTTGGGGTCTATGGAGGTAACCCCTCTCGTTGAGAAGGAGTGCTTATTTGATAACAACATGCATGGACATTCTCTTGATAGGGAGAATGACCTGAGAGGCCTAGAGTGCTCCCCACATAGGGTCGAGTGAGTGCCTCTTAATGAGGATACTTGATTACTCACCATGAAGGGTTGAGTAAGGTCTAGACCCGATCACTCACCAAGGAAGGGTCGAGTGAGGTCTCTTAGCATCAAAGACCCGATCACTCACCAAGGAGGGGTTGAGTGATGTCTCTCAACATCAAGACCCGATCACTCACCAAGAAAGGGTTGAGTGAGGTCTTTCAACATCTAGGCCCAGAGTGCTCCCCAGGAGGGTTGAGTGAGTGCCTGCTAGAACTCCCCAAGAAGGTTGAGTTAGTATCTTAGCATTTTGGCCTAGTGAGAGGCCTTGGGATTTGAGGACCGATCACTATGGAAGAGTGAGTCCTGATATGTTGATGATGAGCCATGATGGTAGATGATGATGCTAGTAATGATGATGTTGTAGATGATTTTGTATAACCTTTTCTTAGAGAATTTTTTCAACTTGAGAACATCTATGACAGTCTGTAATATCCCAAATGGGATATTTTGCTAATTTTGCAGAAATCTAGCTCAAACAAAATTTCTCCATAAAATAACCATTCAATTAATAGAAGATTGCCATGTAAAATAGAACAAATAGAGTCCATGTAATTCAATAACACGATAAGCAGAAATAATCTCAATGTTTATTATAATAGAAATTGGGGTTTACATGCTGATACAATAAAATAGTTGAGATGGAAAATTGGCTTCAAGAATTGCTCCAATGTTGTGCTGACCCTCCAAAATTGAACTGAATCCACCAAGGGGAGATGGCTACTCGCCCAATCTCACTGAATCACCCGAGGGTTTCCGTCCTGGGGCTACCAATCGAGTAGAGAACCAGGGTCTCAATCTCTCATACAAGAAGAAATATAAAATCAAAGATGTCCTCCAGTGACCTCCTCTTTTATAAATCTGATGGACCCCTCTAGAACCTCCTATTTTATTATTATTTTAATCATGGAGCACTTTTCCCTCCTTTATTTCAATTAAAATATTCTTTTTAATGTGGGAAAAGGGTAAATTGGCCACCATGACTCCTCAGGTCATTGAAAATCACTTCTAACCATCCCATCGTATAGATCTCTCGTTCTGGTTCCAACGAGCTATTACACTAAGGTGTTCTGCGAAGTATTCCTCCCGAAATGGCACCTTAAGTGTAATTAATTGAGTTAGGCCCATTAATAACTCTATTTTTTGAAAGTTACGAAAGGCAAACTGTGCGGATGATGGAATATACCAAGCGAATGCCATCAGACCTCATAAAAACTCCTCAAAACCCCTCCAAAAGCCCTTAGGCCTGCGAAGGACACCAACCTGCACCTGTAACCTGTTTGCCTCCAATCTTGAAAGTCCAACCTAACCATGCCATAAGGAACACCAGAAAAAGGAACATTACACAGTCATTATCAATACCTCCCTAGTTAATAGGGAGTGTTGAATTTTGTAACTATGGTCGGTCTTCATAATATATATTTGGCCCTTGATGTATTTTATATTGATTATTGTAAAGCATATTTTAAATCTATAGTCAAAAGAAAATTATATTTTGAGTCAAGTGCCATTTGGACTTTTAAAAGATAAAAATTTGAATTTTTGAAATTGAAATTTTTGGCTCGAGGTCTGTCAAGTCAGCATCCTAAGCCATCCTAGGCAGTGTCACACCCCTTCAACTGACACATATCAACTATATAAAGATAGCTCAACTTCCTCCTCATGGCACCAATTCACACTCTCTAAAGAAAGTTTTTGGGCATCCTAGCGAAGATCAAGAATGACAAGGAGGACGAATTGTATCTCTTCTCTCTCCCTCTCAAGCTCACACGTGTGGATGTACTCTCTCTCTCTCTTTGTAGTTTGCATATTTCTGGACAATTTCTAGTGCTGGGGCCGGAATTTCTGGGCAATTGCAAGGGGCTGAAATTCTGGGATTTTAGCAGTTGCAAGAGGGCCAAAATTCTGGGTTAGATCAAGCAGAGCGGAGTGTTGGATCAAGTTGGGAGGCTTGACTTGGAGGGTTTGACCAAGTGTGACCTAGTTAATGACTAGAAGGTCTAGGTGTGTCTCTTGTTGAACATAAGAATTTCTTTATTGAAATGGTTGTCAGGTTTTTCCCCTTAGTGGGTTTTGCCAGGGTAAATCTTGTGTTCTCTTTGTGCATTGTGATCTCCACTGTTCTTCTGTTCTTGTATGGTTGAATTTTTGAAGTATATTTACTTAACAATATATTGGAACAATTAAAAGAAGATCAACATCAAAAGTAATTATTAGTTTTTCAAAAATATTGTGCTAGTCTCTACTGTACTAAAATCAACATGCCAGTCCTTTCGTTTCTCTCAATTGTTTGGTACAGTAATTCTGAGGCATTCTCATATTTTTTTGGCATTCAAGGAGAGAAGTTAGTGGGTTGTTGGCTTGTAGGGTATTCTGTGACCTTTGCGGCATAGGACAATGAGTATTGGAGTAGTAGCGAGTCAATTTCAAGCATCTAATTAAGGTAGTGTCATTTCTCCAACTCTGTGCATGACAAATCAAGAGATATCTCTGTGGTTGAGCGAAGTTTGGGCCACTGAGGCCGTCGAGTGTGGGTTTGGTCAGAACAAACCAGCTCTCGAAAAGCAAAGGTTAGGTTAGGTTTGCATTTGTGATTCCTGTACCATAGGTTAGTAAGGATTAAGCTTTGCCTTTGTTTCCAAACAACAATTTGGGAGTGTGAGGTGAGACTTGTCAAAGAGACCTTTCGGTGGTAGAGCGGTATCTTGTCACAACTTGTAGTTGTGGAAGAGATATATCAAGAATTCCTGTGACAACTTGTAGTTGCAAGAAGATTAGGCGAGACTATCTGTGATTGTCACTGTGGAAGAGTAGGGAGATTGCAGAGTACTTTTCTAAACTTGTGTTGAGTGACAGACGACCACTGTGGTTGTGGTAGACGAGTTAGAATGCAACGTTGAACAAGTATCAAGGGGTTTAGTTGGCACTAGAGGCAAGGTTGTTTGGAGTAGTATGAAATCACAATAAAATGCAATGGCAAGTTGGCAAGCTCAGTAGGTCACTACTAGAGTAACCGAAGTAACAGGTCCTGTTTGAGCAGTTTTCTTAAACTATAATTAGTCTGGTAAGTTGATTATTGTACAAATTGGTTGATTAGGGTTTGACTACTATTGTAATCATATTTAAACTACCATTGCTTATATTGGAAATATTGCCACTGTTATGGCAATTATACAACTAGGTCTTTCTGGCGTAATAGGTTGGAGAAAGTTGTTAATTTGGAATTAATGTGAACTGTTGAGTTTGTGAAAACCTATTGTTGACTATATGATTATGTTCTCTTTATCTATTTAAAATTGAAAAGAAGACTGTGCGAATTAGTCAATTGGTTTTGACATTTTATAACCCTAGGTGCTAAAAGTCCCTAGGAAGATTACAAAACTTGGGATGAATTATTATCATAAGTCTAGATTGGGATGAATTGCTAAAAATAGTAATCCATAACCTATCCACTTTAGGATATAGGTCGACCCAATCATTCATTGTAGACTAGTTTGCCAAAAATAGTGTATATTAACTTTCAATAATTATGAAGTGGTAGCCTACGTTATTGTAGATTGGCCTTGTTTAAATGGTTGTACTTGTTTCTTTTTGTTAAAGAAATATTCATTTTTCTCTTCAAATTAATTCTCTCTTTTAGAATGCTGAAGATGCAATTTATCTTTTCATTCCAAATTGGTTGATTAGGGTTTGACTACTATTGTAATCATATTTAAACTACCATTGCTTATATTGGAAATATTGCCACTGTTATGGCAGTTATACAACTAGGTCTTTCTGGCGTAATAGGCTGGAGAAAGTTGTTAATTTGGAATTAATGTGAACTGTTGAGTTTGTGAAAACCTATTGTTGACTATATGATTATGTTCTCTTTATCTATTTAAAATTGAAAAGAAGACTGTGCGAATTAGTCAATTGGTTTTGACATTTTATAACCCTAGGGGCTAAAAGTCCCTAGGAAGATTACAAAACTTGGGATGAATTATTATCATAAGTCTGGATTGGGATGAATTGCTAAAAATAGTAATCCATAACCTATCCACTTTAGGATATAGGTCGACCCAATCATTCATTGTAGACTAGTTTGCCAAAAATAGTGTATATTGACTTTCAATAATTATGAAGTGGCAGCCTACGTTAGTGTAGATTGGCCTTGTTTAAATGGTTGTACTTGTTTCTTTTTGTTAAAGAAATATTCATTTTTCTCTTCAATTAATTCTCTCTTTTAGAATGCTGAAGATGCAATTTATCTTTTCATTCTTTTCATTAAATGTTTTCTGCATGGCCATAACATTAACATACAAATGAAAAACATATTTAAGAATGATTTTAAAATGCTTAGGTTCTTCCTGTTTGCATTCATATCCCTTGCTGTAGTATTCCTAATGGAAAATTTGACAGTTAATACCAGAAATGAACTTGAACAACAAATAATCACAAATAAATGCATAACCAACAATTTGATGCACAAATAAATACCAATAAAAATCACTGAGCCATTTTATTAATCCACTGGAAATAGTACTTCAACATGAAGGAATAATAGAACCTGGGCTTGCCTGACAAGCAGAGCAAAACCCAGAAAGAGATCTCTCACTGAAATGATGTATGACCCTGGCAATGATGTAGATGGCCTGATAAGAAAACTGTTGCAAATCCGCTCTCTCCAAAACTCCATTGAAGCACCGTGAGATTTGTGAGTGAAATCTCCTCAAGAGTTCTGGGTTTTCGTCCAACTCCCACTAACAAACTCGAGGGTTTTCGTCCTGGGGCTATAGAAGTTGGGATTAGGTTCTCCAAACCTCATAAAAAAAATATCGATAATCCAAGTTGTGCACAAGTGGTCTCCTTTTTTATAGATCTGATGGACTTCTCTAGAAGCCTTTATTTTATTATTATTTTAATCACTTAATACCTTTTCCCTTGTTTTATTTTAATTAAATTACCTTTTGAATTTGGGAAAATTGTAAATCGGCCACCATTCCTCCCCAGGCCATTGAAAGTCACTTCCCACCATCTCATCCTGTAGATCTTCTCATTTCTGTTCTAATGAGCTATTACATTAAGGTGTTTTGTCAATTATTGCTCTCGGAATGCCACCTTAAGCGTAATTAATTGAGTCAGGCCCATTAATAACTCTGTTTTTTGAAAGTCATCGGAATGCAATGAAATGAAAGGCAAACTATGCGGATGATGGAATATACTAAGTGAATGCCATCAGACGTCATAAAAACTCCTCAAAACCCTTCAGAAGCGCTTGGGCCCTTTGATAGAGTAAACCTGCAACGATGACCTAGCTGCCTCCAACCCTGGAAATCCATCTTGACCGCGCTGTAAGGGAAACTAGAAAAAGGAACATGGCAAATCCTCCCGCCTCAAGATTGCTCGCCCTCAAGCAATCCATATCTTTCGGCCAATCTGGCGGTCCAGTGCAACTGAGAGTCAATACTTGGATCCCATACAAACCTCTGGGTGATACCATACCTTCGTGCCACCCAACTTGTAATGCCCCAAACTAGGAAAAATAGTGATATGCAAAGAAAATAATAAATATAACAGCAAAAAATTTAAATATTTAGTGCACACCCGTGTAGAGACTAGAAATGATAACCAACTAAGCCATTTTATAAGATATGGGAGCAATAGTACAATAGTGTGGAAGAAGTGCACTTGGTGACAAGGCCCAGGTGACAAAATGACAAGCCCAGATCGTAGAATCACTACAATGATGCCCTGCGATGTCCCTGTAATACTGCGCTCTTTGATGGAAAGATGCTGCTAGAAACCCCACATCTGGTGCTCAAAAAATTCCACCAAATTAACCCCAAGCTCCTCAAACAAAACCCACCAAAACCTAGAAAGGGTTTGGCCTGGTTTTGACCCCGGAAATTCGGCCTCCAAGTACCACGTCCTCCTCCAACTGTTGGAAAGTACGGCCTGTGTGCAACTCTAGTGAAAGCCCTACAAATTGCTCCAAAAATGCTGAGATACACTTCCCCAAAGCTCTCCTTATTGTTGAAATTTCTGAGTCTATCCGTTAGAAATTTAATATGTATTCTTCTCGTTTGTTTCTTCTACTTGTTAATTCTAAACAAGTTATTTAAAACATATAAATAACGAAATAAACACAATACAGTCTCAACATCTACAAGACAACAGCTGAAAGAAAACAAACACACAAGGGGCATGATTATTTTTGGACAATCGTCCCCGGAAAAACCCAATGCGGGAAAACCGGTGCAACAATTTTTAGGGTTAATTATTATGCAGTATATCCTTGAGCACAATTGGGTGCCAAATTGGCTCACTCGACAGAGAAAAATAACCGACAGTAATACCTCTCTATTCAGAAGCAGGTATTCAGAAAACCTGTCCCACAAAACCCTCTCCAACAACTTTGAAGCACTGCACTGGCCCTTTTGGCCTCTGCGTCAGCCCTCTGAGGCACTGCTGCTGCCCTTTGCGTGGATGACGCAGATCCTTTGGTCTCTGCGCTGGCTTTGCTGGGCTCTACATGGCTTGCTCTGGCTTCAGCGTCTATCTCTCTGTTTCTGCGTTGGTCTCTTGGCACTATCTCTGCCTCTCTGTCCAGTACTCATTGCCCCTCGCTGCTGATCACTAATTCGACTTTACTTAGCAAACTTGCTCTAGTAAATCGAATGATTGATCACTCTAGTGTATTTTCCAACTTAGCCTCAAGCCTCCTCTTATACTTTTCCTGTTGGTCCTTCAACGACCGAGATTACATCTCTAATCAACAACTAAGATTAGATTTGTCTTGATCCATGACTTTTGGAATTGTCTAACCCAATTTTATATTAATACCCATTAATATTTTATTTTCCTAAGTTTAGACTTAGGAACTCCATTAAGAATATTAATTATTTTAATATCTCCCAAATAGGGTACAATTTGCCCAAACCATTTCTGGGTCTTGAAGATCTCATGTGCTTTAGTCTCTCCACCAATTTTCATGGCTAGAGCACATTCGATGCTACCCCAAATCAACATTCCCTCTTAGCGAGGACTATGCTCTAGTAATACTCCACACTGAGCATCACCCTGATTATACGACATCGGTAGCTGTGCTGATGCTAGGCCTCCCCACCGAACATCCTTTGCACCATTGCATCCTGTACTGCTGCCCATGACTCTGCCACTGCAACTACTACATATGTACGACAACTCCCTCTGCATCCGTGTTGCTGCTGGTCCTTTCTCCCAGCACTGCATCTGCATTGCGGTTCTCTCTCATCATGCTGCATTGTGCTACTGCTACTGCTATTGCACTGTAACTCAGTTACTGAGAAGTAAGTAACTGATCCACCCAACTACTAACATCCTTGTTAGGCTAGAAACCCTCCCGATGCTGAAGCTCTCTCTTGCGCTATCAAGTGCTCCCTCTACGGCCTCTGCGATGTTGCAACTACTCCCTGCATCTCGCACCACTGCAAACCTCTCTGTGCCATTCTGCACTGTTGCAACACTCTCTGTGCCTCTTGCACTGCTGCAGCCTGCTAGCCTCGCGCTGCTTGGGGACCCCTGCACTGTAGCACTCTCTGTCGCTTCATCCACATTCCTCTCTACCGACATCCGCCAGTGCTGCTACTTTCTCTTCAAGGCTCCCGTAGCAAGGTATAATCCAAGAGGTTGGGTACCTCAAGGATCCTGCCCCTTATTGCCTGTAGTCTTCCTGACTACTGTTCGATGTCTCCCATCTCTTCTCTAGAGGTACATGAGCACTCATGGCACAATTGTCATCCTCATCGAACTCTTTCTCCGCCTTCGCAGGTACTGCCTTAGAGTCAGGCGCCTCTCCCTTACTCTTTTTCTTTGGACACTCGTTCACATAATGACCCAGTTTCCCACAGTTGAAGCACTTGACCTTGGAGAGGTTTGTTTTCTTCCTCTTCTCCTGCTTTCCCGCAGATGCCAGAGCTGCATCCTCTTCCTCTTCCTTCTTGATCCAGACTCCTTTGCTGCTACTTCTCGTCTTGCTCAGCCTTTTGATCTCCTCTTGGCGAAGAGCCGCCCACAATTCTTCCCAATCTGGAAGATCCGCCCTGTCCAGTATGCTCTGGACAAATGTCTCCCACTCCTCGGAGACTATGTTAAGTGCGGTTCTCACCAAAATCTCCTCATCCGGTGTGGCCCCTATGGAAGTCAGTTGGTCTTGGATCTCCTTCAACGGACCGAGGAAGTGATCTATCTGCTCCCCCTTCTGCATCTGGTATTGATCTCAGCGGATTCTCAAGTAACATCTTCTTCTGCACGAAAGTATGCTGGTACAATTTCTTCAAGGCGTCTCACATTTCCTTTGCCGTCTCCTTCTCGGCAATATGTTGGACCACATGATCCTTGACCCCATCAAGGATGATGCATTTTGCATTGCCCATTGCCTCCTCGTACTTTTCATTATCAACCGGGTCAACTGGGATTGTCATTGTTCTCAAGGTGAAGGCCTTGATGTGATATCTATCTAGAATGGACAGGATCCTGGCCTTCCAGACCGCAAAGTTTTACGCCCCGTGCAGCCTGTCTTGATCCCTCAACCCATTCATGGTCATCTCTCTACTCTTTCTTTTGACTCCTCCGAGTCTCTCTACTTCCCTCTGGAAGTTCTCTCTTCGACTCTGCTGAGTCTCTCTACTTCCCGACTGGAAGTTCTCTGCAACACTCCCTTTGAGTCTCAATTTCCCTTCTGGAAATCCTTCTGCCAATCGTCAAGTTGCACCTCTCCGATCTTTTATGCACCTGCAACAATGCTCCAGATTCCTTGGCTAGAAATACGCCTCGGTAGCAACTCCCTCCACCTTGGTTTTGCCATGTTAGGTACTGTTCTACCCACAGTAACCCCCCAGCTTCGCTCTCGCAAACTGCCCACAACTTCCTATGCCCCAACAACTGAAGGATTGAGCCTCTAGGCTCTGCGCAATCCCGACATTGGCAAAATTGCTCCCTTAGCCAACTGCGTCAACCCTCTTGGTCTCTGCGTGAGCCTTTTTCTGCTTTCCTCAGTCTCTGCGCTTGCCTCTCTCTGGCCCAGACTGACGATGCAGTCCCTTTGCGTCAACCCTTCTTCTGTCGCTTTTTGCAAGGATCAACTTCTATCACTTGGGACAACTGATTCTGCTACAAATGCTTTGCTTAGCTGATGCCTTCAACTCTCCTGTGATCTACAACCACACTTTGATACCATGTTGAAATTTCTAAGCCTATCTGTTAGAAATTTAATTTGTATTCTTCTGGTTTATTTCTTCTACTTGTTAATTCTGAACAAGTTATTTAAAACATATAAATAACAAAATAAACACAATACAGTCTCAACATCTACAGATCAACAGCTGAAAGAAAACAAACACACAAGTGACACTGTTATTTTTGGACAATCGTCCCCAGAAAAACCCAATGCAGGAAAACCAGTGCAACAATTCTAAGGGTTTATTATTATGCAGTATACCCTTGAGTACAACTAGGTACCAAATTGGCTCACCCCACAAAGAAAAATAACCGGCAGTAATACCTCTCTATTTAGAAACAGGTATTCAGAAAACCTATCCCACGAAACCCTCTCCAGCGACTCTGAAGCACTGTGCTGGCCCTTCTAGCCTCTGCGTCAGCTTCAAAACTCTTTGCGTCAACCCTCTGAGGTTGCGCTATGCATCACTCCTGTTGCCCTCTACATGGATGACGCAAGCCCTCTGGCCTCTGCGTTGTCTCTGCTGGGCTCTGCGTGGCCTGCTCTGGCTTCAGCATCTGCCTCTCTGCTTCTGCGCTGGTCTCTCGGCACTATCTCTGTCTCTCTGTGCAACACTCACTGCTCCTTGCTGCAGATCACTGATTTGACTTTACTTAGCAACCCCGCTCTAGTAAATCAAATGACTGATCACTCTGGTGTATTCTCCAACTGACTCTCAAGCCTCCTCTTATACTTTTTCTTTTGGTCCTTCAATGACCGAGATTACATCTCTAATCAACGGTGAAGATTAGATTTGGCTTGATCCATGACTTTTGGAACTGGTAACCTAGTTTTATATTAATAACCATTAATATTTTATTTTTCCTAAGTTTAGACATAGGAACTCCATAAAAAATATTAATTATTCTAATATCTCCCAAACCGGTTACAATCTGCCCAAACCATTTCTGGGTCTTGGAGATCTCATGTGCTTTAGCCTCTCCACCAATTTTCATGGGTAGAGCACATCCGGTGCTACTCCAAATCAACACTTATCTCTCCCAGCAAATGCTTGGCCCACAAACTCCGCGTGTGTCCGATGAGAGGCTTCTGCGCTGGCCTTGAATGCTGCAAGTTGTATTGCTCTCAAGCATCAAGCTCCTGCTTCAAAACTTCTCCCAAAGGCTAGTGTCCCATTGTAGCTCCTTTACCAAAATTCTCCCGGTAATTGCACCCTGGAAGACCCCTGAAACAACTCCCACATATTCTCCTACTACGTCCTTTTGGAATACACACTAGTTGAATAATGACCAAGTGTTATGCTCTGAATCCTCTCTAGCACTCCTCCACAATGGTAGAATGGAACCTCACTAGAGTGGCACTCGTGGTCCATTGAAGAAAGGGTGAGTTCTCCGCTTTGAAAACACTTCGCTAAACAACAAGTGACCCAACGAAGCAGCGCGAGCAACTAAAGTGAGTTTGATAAGCAAATGATATCAAATGAGGCTAAGCCTCCTCTATTTATAACTCGTGGGCTTTCTTTGCCCACGTGGGCCCCTCCATCTATCCTTTCGACTTTCCTCCTTGGCTATTCAAACCATTTCCTTAGGCTAGTGCATGTTTCTTCATGTGGGTGCCCCCCATGCTTCATTAACCAAACATTACGACCCCCTTTTTGCTCCTAAGCCGTTTTCCCAAAATTTTGTGGATCCCATGGCCTCCAAAAATGTCAAACTTGTGGAAAATGAACTTGTGACAAATTAATTTAGGAAGGGACATTACAATCCTCCCCTCCCAAATGTTGCTTGTCCCCAAGCAACTTCAGCTCTAGATGCTTAAGTATGTGTTCACCCTCCTAGGTGGCATCCTCATCCAGTAAGCTCCTCTAACACACCAAATGCTCTCTATTAGTACTGCTCCTCAACTTTCTTTCCCTGGTCTTCAAAATGGCTTAAGGTTCTAGAACTAGATGCCCGTCATCATCTAGTGGTGGCAACTCCACAACTGCTGTCACCTGCTGCTCCAACACCTTCTAAAGGCATGAAACATGAAAGATGTTGTGGATTTTGCTCCCTGGGGAAAGCTCCAACTCATAGGCCACCTCTCCAATCACCTTGTAAGACTCATAGAAACGCGACTGTAGCTTCTCGGTCCCTTTCTGCTTCAATGTGGACTGACGATATGGATGTAATCGCAAGTAAACCAAGTCTTCCTCCTCAAACTGCGTCTCAACCCGGTGCCTATTTGCATACATCTTTTGCTGATTTTGAGTTGTCAATATGTTATCCTTGAGGGCCTTGATTATGTCTTGGCTCTCTTGGATCCAATCTTTGGCCTTTGGGGCCCTGCTGTCTCCAAAAACAATGTCAGCAAAGACAAAGCATCATAGCCATACAAGTCACGGAAGGGTGACATACTGATGGACATGTGATGGGTGGTGTTGTAGTAGTACTCGCCTAGGTGTAGCCATTGGATCCATGCTCTTCGCTACCCAGTCACGTAGTTTAGAAGGTAGCCCTCCAACCATTTGTTGACGCTCTCAGTTTGACGGTCAGTTTGTAGATGGTAACTCGTGCTTGGGGTGAGCTCAGTGCCCACTAATCTGAAAAGATCCTGCCAAAATGCTCCCATGAACCGACTGTCTCTATCACTGAATATGGTCTTAGGGAGTCCATGCAAGCGAAAGACCTCCCCGAAGAATAATTCAACCACCTGTGACGTTGTATACCGGGTCGGTATGGCGAAGAAGTGGGCATATTTGGTCAGTCGGTCTACCACCACATATATACATTCCTTCCCTTGCACCGCTGCGAGCCCCGTGATGAAATCCATGGAGATACTCTCCCATTTCCCCTCAGTAATGGGAAGTGGCTGCAACAACCCAGCTGGGTGAGTCAGCTCCCCCTTGTTCCTTTGGCAAGCCTCACACTCCTACACATATCTCAATACATCCCCCTTGAGGCCTTTTCATGTGAACCGCTCTTTGACTATCATTTATGTCTTTCGGAATCCCTGGTGTCTCGATAGTGGGGAGTCATGAGCTGCGTGGAGAATTCTCTGCTTCAACTGCGAACCCAACACTAAGAATATATGACCCTTGTAGTAAATGACCTTAGCCATCACCCTATAATGCTCATTAGTGTGAATGCCTCCAATATCTCGCATGGCCTCCAGTCCTTGGAGTACTCCACTAGCAATTACGCCTTCTAGTCATGGCAAATGCTGATGAGTGAAAGTGTCGCGTGCCTCCTGGATAATGCATCTGCTACTATTTTGTGCTTGCCCTTGACATACTCAATGTCGAAATCGTAGGCCTGTACCTTGTTGACCCACCTTTGTTGCCTATCACTGAGGCCCTGCTGCCCCATGAAATGGCAAAGACTATTGTGGTCAGTCTTCACCCAAAATCTGTTGCCCACTAGGTACTGCCTTAATTTGGCCAACACATGCATGATTTTCAACCTCTCCTTATCATAAATTGAGAACGACCTCTCATGTGGGAGGAGTTCCGGCTCAAAAGCAATGGGGTGTCCATCCCGAGACAATACTGTGCCAACCCCCTCTCTTGATGCATCACATTCCAATGTGAATGGTTGTGTGAAGTTTGGAAGTGCCAAAACTGGGTGACTGCTCATCACGTCCTTGAGCGCGATCAAATGCTGACTGTGCTCTGTCCATCCATGTGAAAGCACCCTTGTCAAATCTGTGAGGGGAGCTGCTAGCTGTGAGAAGCCCTTTACGAACTTCTTGTATTAGGTGCATATACATATGAATTCCCTTAACTTGGTCACATTTCGAGGCTCAGGTCAATCCCAGATGTCCCCGATCTTCTCTTCATGCACTCTCACTCCATCTGTGCCAGTGATGTTTCCCAAGTAGCGCACCTCTGTCAGTCCAAACTCACACTTGGACAACTTGGCGCAAAACTGCTGCTCCTCTAGAATACGCAACACCATCTCCAAGTGTTGTGAATGCTCCTCCCATGTTCGGTTGTAAATCAAGATATCATTGAAGAACACCAATACAAACTTCCGCAACTGCCCACAGAATACATTGTTGATACATGACTGAAAAGTGGTAGGTGCATTGGTTAACCCAAAGGGCATGACCAAGAAATCAAAGTGCCCATAGTGGCACCTGAAAGTCGTCTTGGGGATGTCTTGATCCCTCACCCTGATTTGGTGGTACCCCGAGCGCAAATCTATCTTAGAGAAGTACTTGGCTCCTCCAAACTCATACATCAACTCATCAATGCACGAGATGGGGTATTTGTTCTTCAAGGTCTTCTTGTTGAGCGCCTTGTAATCAATGTACATGCACAAGGTCCCAACCTTCTTCAAAACTACTGATGAAGCGAAGGGGCTAGAACTCTGGCTAATGTGCCCCAATGCCAACAACTCCTTGATAGCACACTCTATCTCGACCTTGTAGGCCTTAGGATGCCTATAAGGAGTGGTGATGACCACCTGCACTCCAGGCTCTAACTCAATGGTGTGCTCAAAACCCTTATCAGTTGGCTGCCCTGGTAGTATCTCCCCAAACACTATCAGGTATCTGTCCAAAATGGTCTGTATGTCTAGGTGAGGTGGCTTGGGCTGTTCTCCAACCTCCGAAATCCTCAGCTCCACTGCCCATGCTCTGTCCCCATGCCTCAAGTCAGCCTCCATCCTGTGCATTGAAACTGTTTGTGGAGGGTACGAATGCATTCCCCAAAGAACTACCAACTTGCCATCTGGCCCCGTGAACTCCACCTCCAGCTTCGTCCAATTAGTGGTGACTCAACCAAGGGAGTAGAGCCACTAGACACCCATCACCACATTGGTGTCTGAGACATCCACAATGAAGAAATGATCTGTCACCAAATAGTTCCCCATGGTCACTATAAATGCGGGAACGTATCGGGTGCACTGCATAGTCCTGTCCCTCGACACCAGAACTGAGAACCCCTTGAGCTCCTTTATAGTGATGCCTCACCTTTGGACCATCTGGGCATCAATGAAATTGTGGGTGCCTCCACTATCTACTAAAACTGTGACACGTTGCCCCTGCACTGTGCCTTGGATCCTCAAAGTCGACAACTTGGGAACTCCATGGAAAGAAGCAAGGACTCCCCCAGTTGGTGCCAAAGGTGCTCCCCCGAGTGGTGGTGGTGGAGGTCCCCTCTTTGCCTGACCCTCACTATCTCCCCCGCTAAGCTGCAACTCCACATCATCCCCCCGATCACTATCCAAGAAGATCTCGATATAGTGGGCCTTGCTAGCTGTGCACCAGTGGCTTGGTACCCATGGCTCCCAACAAGTAAACCGTTGTTTCCTCCTCCGAAAGTCTCTCCTGGTCTCCTCACCCAACTGCCCACGCTCCTGTGCTGCTTGCTGTGGTGGGGGTCTAGTGTCACCTCCCTTCTGTGGGTAGGGAGTTCGTGATGGAAAGGGTGCTCTGTTCTTGGGGATTCCCCCCTGCAAATATCTAGCACAGGTGTTAAATTATGGTATGTTCTATGGTTAGAGCAGTTTACTTATCTTTCTTATTATTATCCACAGATTAGCAATCACATGTACATAAGTAAAGTGCAGATAGAACATTAAACGATCAACAGAAAACAAGCCAAGACAAGAGACACAAGATGTGGTGGCTAGCTAGGGACAAACCCCAATATGGGGAAACCCTTTGATCAAATTTTCTTTTATCTTCAATAATTCAACAGAGAGAAATAGTACAAAAATCTGATTTATATTAGCAGCAGCAAACCCTAGATAAGTGGCATCAACATCAGCGACATCAGCATCAACGGCATTAGTATCATCGGCATCAGCATCATTGGCATTAGTGGCATCAGCATCAGCGACATCGGCATCAACGTCATCAGCATCATCAACATCAGTGACATCAGCATCGGCATTAGCGACATCAGCATCGGCATTAGCGACATCAGTGGCATTAGCATCAACGGCATCAACATCATCGGCATCAGCGACATCAGCATCATCGGCATCAGCGACATCAGCATCATTGGCATCAACGACATCAATGGCATCAGCCCTAAACTAGGGCAGTCAATATCTTCCAAACCGGAGGTCAGATCACCTCGATTCCTATGCCAAAACTTGTGGATTTCCAAGGAGAGTCAGCTTCACCTACTGCGCAGTCAAGAGAGAGAGAGAATGCTGGTCAATGCTAGTCAAAGTTCCAATCTGCAGTTTGTAAACCCTTAGACAACTGCATTCTTCCTTCTTACGTGAGAGAGAGAGACCTATCTGCACAGGAGAGAGAGAGAGACTCTTTTTTGCGCAGAAGAGAGAGAGAGAGATGGATGAGAAGTGTGTGTCCAAATGAGGAGACATCTTGTATTTATATGCAAATGTTGATGATGAATAGATGTGTTTGTTGGGCTTCTGAGCCTACATAAGTCGCTGGCCGACTTTGACAATTTGTCCATAATCAAAATAAATTCATATCTCCATAAATACTTATCGGAATCGGATGATCTTTAGATCAATCCTTCACCTCTCGACAAGAGGAATCTAGATAAAATATTATCAGCCATGAATAAGGTGATCCTCATGGAGTTTGTCCCTAGTTGCCAATTTTAACACTCCCTCTCAACTAGGGAGAACTCCATCTGCAATTCGTCTGACCGTCGCTACTATTCATCCATCAAATGCATAGCTTGACCCTTGCTCTGCTCTACCTTGCTATGCTCAGCTCTCCCTTGCTATGCTCTACTCTGTTCTGCTTTGCTCGAACTATGAAGAAGAAGAAATGATCGAGGATGTATCATACCATCCTCCACTGACTTGAAGTCAGTCTCAGAGTGTGTACCACTCTCACTGGTCCCAGACCAGTATCATTGATCCCAGATCAATGAAGGTCATCCTAGCATAGGGAGTACGGTAGATACAACAATGCGTCCATCGATAATACTATGGTCCCTATCCTCATTGATCAGATGAGAGATACTTCCCATGAGCCCCAGATTGCATGGGTAGGATGCCTTGACAAGAGAACTAATCATCCTGTCCACAGGAGAGCAAATCATCCTGCCCCACAAGAGAGCGAATCATCTTGTCCACAAGAGAGCGAATCATCCTGTCCCACAAGAGAGCGAAACATCCTGTCCACAGGAGAGCGAATCATCCTGTCCCACAAGAGAGCGAGTCATCTTGTCCCACAAGAAAGCGAATCATCCTGTCCACAGGAGAGCGAATCATCCTGTCCAGTGGATGCCATGGAGAACTAATCATCCTAGCCTACAGGAGAACAAATCATCCTATTCCACAATCGCCATGGAGAACACATCATCCAGGCCCATAGGAGAACTAATCATCCTGTTCCATAGTCACCACGGAGAACGAATCATCCTGGCCCACAGCAGAACTAATCATCTTGTTCGATAATCGCCATGGAGAACACATCATCCAGGCCCATAGGAGAACAAATCATCTTGTTCCATAGTCGCCATGGAGAACGAATCATCCTGGCCCACAGGAGAACTAATCATCCTGTTCCATAGTTGCCACGGGGTGTGACAAGGGAAGGTTGAACCTTTTACCCTGTACAAAGTGCACCAACAGGGGATGGTGAGTCACCCTGTGGTCATATGTCACTCCAAGAAGTACCCTGCGCCCCCCTGGAGCTCCCAGAGCTTAGTACATCATACTTGACCCTCATCAGAGGGTCTTTGAATGACACCAAGTCGTTCTTGGAAAATCAGGAATTTGACCTTTCCTAGGGGCTTTGTCAGAATGTCGGCGACCTGTTCATCTGTACTGATATGTTGGAGCCTTATTGCTCCTCGCTGCACCATATCTCGAATATAGTGGTACCTGGTATCGATATGCTTGGAGCGATCATGAAATACATGATTTTCTGATAAACAGATCCCGCTCTGGTTGTCACATAGGATCACGGTGGTATCCAATGTAAATCCAAATAGCTCACTGAAGATCTTTCACAACCAGACTGCCTCATAGGAGGCCATGCTAGCAACAGTACACTATGCCTCGGCGGTGCTCGAAGCCACCGACTTCTGCTTCCTGCTCATCGAGGACATCAAAGAAGATCCCAAGGAGAAACAACACTCGGAAGTGCTCTTACGGTCCACCACACTGCCTGCCCAATCAACATCAGTATATCCAAGTAGTCTCACATCTCCGACAGTGTATCTTAACCCATAAGTAATTGTGCCACGAAGATATCTCAACAGATTCTTGGCACCAACCCAATGTATGTGGTGAGGTTCAACCATATGTTGACTCAACGTGTTGACTACAAAGCATATATCTAGACGGGAGTTCACTAGGAACATGAATGCTCCGACGAGTTGACAATACTTGGTGGAATTTTGTAAAACAGGTCCAACAACACTACCGCTTAACTTTTTGAAGTCAAACTCCATCGGGGTAGTTACGGGCTTACAGTCCACCATACCGAATTTTTCCAATATCTTCACCACATATTTTCCTTGAAATAGGAAAATTTCCCCTGGCTTTTGCCAAACTTCAAGTCCTAGGAAATAGTGCATCAGTCTTAGGTCCTTCATTTCAAATTCAGAAGCCAACTCCCTCTTACATTTGTGAATGAGAGGGTCTGCACCTGTTAGAAAGAGGTCGTCAACATACAACACCAGTATGAGAGGTCTATCATCTTCAACCTTAAAGTAAAGGTTGGGATCGGCTTCACTTCTAGTGAATCCCAGCTTCATCAAGTAGCTATCGAGCCTCTCATATCATGCTCGAGGTGCTTGCTTCAGCCCATAGAGGGCCTTCTTCAACCTGCACACATGAGATTTTCGATCATAAATCTCAAATCCTTAGGGTTGATCCACGTAGACCTCTTCTTTGATGGAACCATGCAAGAACGTGGTCTTAACATCCATCTGATGTAGTTTCCATCCTTGTGAAGCTGCAAGGGCTATGATCGAGCGGATGGTGGTATATCTGGCAACAGGTGCAAATATCTCGTCATAGTCTATACCTTCCTTCTAAAAGAAGCCACGAGCGACAAAACGAGACTTATACTTTTCTGTGCTTCCATCAGTTGCATGCTTTATCTTGTAAAGCCATTCAGAAGTGACAATTGTCTTGTCCAGGGGTCTGGGAACCACTTCCCAGACATCATTCTTCATAAAGGACTCATATTCTTCGGTCATAGCATCCTTCCATACTTGATGCTTGACGACATCTGAGAATGATAAAGGCTCATTTTGAATGATCGTGCTCATGATGGTTAGGTATCCGTGATACCTGTTTGGTTTCTTACTTTCACAGAAGGTTCCTCGGGGTGCAGCGTGTCCTTCAGCATTATCAAGTGTCCCCCTAAGCCATGAAGGCCTCTTCCTAGAAGAGGAAGGCTCAGGTGGAGGAGGATCAATAAGATCCATGGGTTTTTCCACATCGGGCATTGTTTCATCATCTTTTTCTTTCAGTTCCCTGGTGTCAGCTTCTTAAGAGCTCCTCAGTGTAGGAATATTGTTCACCTTGCTGAGAGCCATATCTTCATCAAAGGTGACATCATGACTAATCACGACTTCCCTTTGACCGTCTACATAGATTCTATAGCCCATAGTATTTTCACTATAGCCCATGAAGATTCCTTTCTTTCCAGATGCACCCAATTTATTCCTTTTCTCTTTCGGCGCATGTAAATATATAGGGCTTCCAAAAATTCTAAAATTACCGGTGAACTTTCTTCAGGAGTTTTGGAACCCAATGCTTGATGGAGCTTCGACCCATAGAAACTTTGGAAGTCTTTGATCATGAAGCATAGCACAAACAACTTCCATAATCGTATGGTTCTTCCTTTCTGCCACACCATTCTGTTTAGGAGTGTATGGTGTAGTAGTCTCCCTCTTAATGCCAACCTCTTTACAAAAGTAATGAAACTCATTAGATTCATATTTAGTCCCATTATCAGTCCTTAAGATCTTGATCTTCTTTTCGGATAGTTCGGATTGAAGAGATGTGTCACAAGACATGACACCTAGCGGACTTCCCCCGACCTGATATAATGAATCAACTCGAAACCCAAGAGTGAAGGCATCTTTAATATTGTTTTTCCATGCACGTACCTTGCCATCGCTGAAAGCCACCTTGTAGCCTTTGTCTTCCACTGTCGAAATGGACACCAAGTTCTTTCTGAGATCAGGTACATATAATACATCCTGCAGGTGGATTGTATTACCTTGATTCAATTTAAGAGAGACATTGCCTACATCTTTCACGGGATATTTCATATTATCTACAAGGACAATTTCCAGGTTGGTTTCTTTCTCTATCAGATCATGGAGAACTTCTTTGTAACTAGTGAAGTGCCTTCTTGAATGGTTGTCCTCTTCCTTGATTTCCAACACTCCTTTTACCTTGGCCATTTGACTTGCATTTCTTTGATTGCCTTAAGAGGGATTTTGATCATCATCCCGGTGTGAGTTCCTTTTATCAGGACACTCCCTTGCATAGTGACCTGGTTTATTGCAATGGTAACATCGTCCTTTTCTTCCACCCTTTTGTCCAGCCTTTCCTTTGGATTTAGCCTCGGAATTGTTTCTTCTTTTAGCATGAGAAGAAAAGGCAGCGGGATGACCTTTAACTGTGGGCATTTCTTGTTCTTCCATCCTTGCTTCTTTTTGAATGCATCTTGCCATTAATTCCTTCCTAGCAGCAACGGATGCATTTGATGGAGGCTCAACAATATTGCTTCTCACATGGTCCAACCCTTCCTGGTCTTCTAAAGTTAGATCGCGAGACATTTTTCATCTGTGATAGTCAGACTTCTCACGGAGCTTGTCTTCGGCGGGGAAGAGTGTTGAGGACCCCATAGTTCTTTTTAGATAGCCTTGCCAACCTTCTCTTTGGTGATTGCTCTTGCTCTTACTTGGGCTTTGTCTTCACCTCAACTTTGATACCATGTTAAATTATGGTATGTTCTATGTTTAGAGCAGTTTACTTATCTTTCTTATTATTATCCACAGATTAGCAATCACATGTACATAAGTAAAGTGCATATAGAACATTGAACGATCAACAGAAAACAAGCCAAGATAAGAGACACAAGATGTGGCAGCTAGCCAGGGACAAACCCCAATATGGGGAAACCCTTTGATCAAGTCTTCTTTTATCTTCAATAATTCAACAGAGAGAAATAGTACAAAAATCTGATTTATATCAGCCGCAACAAACCCTAGATCAACGACATCAGCATCAGCAGCATCATCGACATCAGTATCATCGGCATCAACGGCATCAACATCATCAACATCATCAGCATTAGCATTAGCGGCATCAGTGTCATCGGCATCAGCAGCATCAACATCATTGGCATCGGCATCATCGACATTAGTGGCATCAACATCATCGGCATCAGCGACATTAGCATCATTGACATCAGCGTTAGTGACATCAGCATCATCGACATCAGCGTTAGCGACATCAGCATCATCGACATCAGCATCAATGGCATTAGCATCATCGACGTCAGCCCTAAACTAGGGCAGTCAATATCTTCCAAACCGGAGGTCAGATCACCTCGATTCCTATCCCAAAAATTGCGGATTTCCAAGGAGAGTCAGCTTCACCTACTGCGTAGTCAAGAGAGAGAGAATGCTGGTCAACGCTGGTCAAAGTTCCAATCTGCAGTTTATAAACCCTTAGAAAACTGCATCCTTCCATGCCACGTGCGAGAGAGAGACCTATCTGCGCAGGAGAGAGAGAGAGAGAGAGAGAGAGAGTGACTCTTTTATGCGCAGAAGAGAGAGAGAGATGGATGAGAAGTATGTGTCCAAATGAGGAGCAAACATCTTGTATTTATATGCAAACGTTAATGATGAATAGATGTGTGTTGGGTTTCTGAGCCTACATAAGTTGCTGGCCGACTTTCACAATTTGTCATAATCAAAATAAATTCATATCTCCATAAATACTTATCAGAATCAGATGATCTTTAGATCAATCCTACACCTCTCGACGAGAGGAATCTAGATAAAATATTATCATCCATGAGTAAGGTGATCCTCATGGAGTTTGGACCTAGTTGCCAATTTTAACACGTCACCACCTCCTACAAGGTAGAGGGCCTGCGTGACTTCACTAGTCCACTCAATGGCTCCAATAACCTCTCTATGAAAGTGTACACCCTCCTAGCCGCAGTCAGGTCTGGCAGCATAACTAAAACCCTCAAAAATGCTGATATGTAATGCTCCGGCTGGGCTGTCTAAGTTGGGTCAACTCCTTGAAGTAAGGCTCCGGGTCCCTCCTATCAAAGCGTTCCACCACTCTCCATGTGGAGTCCTCATAAGAGGTCTCGCTGGCATGCCCCAACGTGGTCAAGCCATGAAACCACCACTCATGTGCTTCCTCCTCCAAGTGCAGGGTAGCCATTTTGATGGCTTCCACCTCTGTCATCTGATTAAGCTGGAATTAAGTATCCAACTTCTCCACCCAAGCTCCAGCTGTGCACTTGGTAGAGCCATCATATGTGGGGAAATACATCCTCCAAATGGTACGCTCTCGCTCTGAGTTTTGTGTACTCGGTCACCCATTGTAACTGCTCTTCTCATTCTATTTGAGCTCACAATAGTCTCTGAATGACAGGGTTGCTTTGAAATCTTCCCCCATGGCTTGCCACTCCCTGAAGAAATCTCCCATGGGCATCTGATCATCTGGTCCTCCATGCTCACTGGGTGCTGATGGTAGGAAAGCAAACAATGTAGTTCTGGATGGCCCATTGAAAGCTAGTGGGTGAGTAGTTGGTGAAGGGTGGCCATACTTTTGTGAGGCCATTGAAGTCTCTCCAAATACGAACTCACGATGAAGGCTCTTGTCTCTATTCTATTGTTTGATTTCCTCCAGGCTCTCTTTCTGTCCCCTAGCCAAGTCATTGAAGACCTTCAAGTGGCTATCGAATATTGCTTCTTCCTTACCTGCTTGGCTCCCCCATCTCAGCTGCAACTACTGTCTTCCCACATGCCTCCAGATCAGGTGTAATCTCCAACTCTCTTTCCCTGCTTTTGTACCTCTGCCTTCGGTAAGTGATGTTCTCCCTGTCCTCCTCGTTCATAGGAAAAGTCTCCCATGACTGAGCCAAGATCTAAGCTCCAATACCACTGTAATGTCCCGAACTAGGAAAAAAATGATATGCAAAGAAAATAATAAATACAACACTAGAAAATTTAAATATTCAGTGCACACCCATGTAGAGACCATAAATGATAACCAACTAAGCCATTTTATTAAGATATGGGAGCAATAGTACTATAGTGTGGAAGAAGTGCACCTGGGCTTGCCTCAGTGGCAAGTGTGACAAAGCCTAGGTGACAAAATGACAACCCCAGATGGTAGAATCAACTGTTTCATTGATGCCCTGCGCTGCACTGGTAAAACTCCGCTATCTACAGGAAAAATGCTGCTAGAAACCCCACCTTCGATGCTTAGAAAATTCCACCAAATTAACCCAAAGCTCCTCAAACAAAACCCACCAAAACCAAGAAAGGGTTTGGCCTAGTTTTGACCTCGAAAATTTGGCCTACAAGTACCACGTCCTCCTCCAACTACTGGATAGTACGGCCTTCCTGCAATTCCAGTGAAAGCCCTCCAAATCGCTCCAAAAATGCTGAGATACACTTCCCCAAAGTTCTCCTTATCTCTCCCATCAGATGCTTGCCCCACAACGTGAACCACAAACTCCCACGTGTGCCTAGTGAGAGGCTTCTGCACTAGCCTTGAATGTTGTAACTCGTACTTCTCTCAAGCAACAAGCTCTTGCTCCAAAAACTCTCCCAAAGGCTAGTGTCCCACTGTAGCTCCTTTACCAAAATTATCTCGGCAATTGCACCCTGGAAAACCCTTGAAATAACTCCCACGTATTCCCCTACTATGTCCTCCTGGAATACACACTAGCTGAATAATGGCTGAGTGTTATTCTCTAAATCCTCTCCAACGCTCCTCCAAAATGGTAGAATGGGACCTCACTAGGGTGGCACTCGTGGTCCACCGAAGAAAGTGTGAGTTTTCTGCTTGAAAAACTCATTGCTAAACAACAAGTGACTCGACTAAGTAGCTCGAGCAACTAAAGTGAATTTGTTAAGCAAATGATACCAAATGAGGCTAAGTCTCTATTTATAATTCTCGGGCCTTCTTTCCCCACGTGGGCCCCTCCATCTAGCCTTTCGACTTCCCTCCTAGGCTATTCGAACTTTTTCCTTAGGCAAGTGCATGTTTGTTCATGTGGGTGGCCCCCACGCTTCATTAACCAAACATTATGACGCCCTTTTTCCTCCTAGGTCGTTTTTCCAAACTTTTTTGGGTCCTATGGCCTCCAAAAATGTCAAACTTGTGGAAAATGAACCCGTGACAAATTAATTTAGGAAGGGACATTACACAACCAAGAACGGATCCCTCAATGCCTGGATCCCGGACTAAACTTTGACTCGTCCTACCATCAACAGATCCTCTTGGATCCCAATGCCACCATGGCCAATCATTTGCGCCTGTATCCCATGGCTCTAGTTGTGCTCTGTCTCCAGCTATAGCTGTTGCTCCCTCAACCAAATACCAACTCATCACCTCTCTCCAGTCTAACCCCTGACTCAATCCAATGCCAATCCCACTCTCCTGATGCTCGGATGGAATGCCGAAGAGCTGTAGGCTTGTATTCCACTGCCAACTAGAGCATATAGTATTCATCATTTCTAAGGGTCCTCACTGTGCTATGCCCCTTACTAAGAATAACACACCATCAATAGGATACCAACGCATGATCACTCGTGAATCCAACTCTTGGGAAGAATCTAATGCATAAGCACCTATGTATAGAACAAGTCTACTAGGTAGATGCTGGCCCATGCTCAACTCCCGTCGCTTCGACTGATCAACCAACAAGTAAAACCTTACCCCTCTCTCTTGGAAGGATAAAGGTGCGCAATTGGTGCCACAAGCCCAATATATGTATTCCTCGAGAGTGTTGCTGCTAGTAAATATTACAACCCTGCTGGCTGCAACTGCACCTATTTGCACCTCATCAATGGGTAGCCCCATAGATGGATGCACCACCATCTCTCGAATATCTTCACTCTTCTGATTGGAAACTCTGTGCTTCTCCAATCTACCAGTCTCCTGCAAAGCTGCCCTGTTAGGCTTTAGCACCTCCTGATAACAAGTGTCAACAACCCCGCTCGCTGCCTGTGCATCTGTCTGCTCCTCGCCAGTGGCTGGTCCCAAGGACAATTGCTCATCCTCCTCTATCATGGGATAAACATGAGCCACTAGGTGCCCTTCCACAAATGGCCCATCACGCTCACTGTGCATATCATCCTCCTCATCTGACTTATGCCCCACCATATGCTGCTCATGCTGAATCACCACGGGTGACTCATCTCCCTGAATGTCTCCCATGGGGTCTTTCGACTGCTCATCATATGCCTTTGTCAAACGAGGTTGCACATCTGGGCTGCTGTCAACACCACCGCCTATTTGCTCATGCTTCTCAGAAGTATCCTTGTAGGAACCCATGGACTTTACTGTAGATGGGGAATCCTCATCCAAAAAGTTGGAAGGAAACTCCTCCTGATCTCCCGCTGTCATCTCCTTTGTGCTACTCAAGCATGAGTGGTTAGGTCCCCAAGTTGCCTTGCAAATGAAGCAAAGACCCTTCCTTCTGTAATGTTCCTTTTTCTGGTGTTCCTTATGACATGGTTAGGATGGACTTTCGAAGTTGGGGGTAGACAGGTCATAGGTGCAAGTTGGTGTCATCAACGGTCCCAGTGGCTTTTAGAGGGGTTTTGGGGAGTTTCTATGAGGTCCGATGGCATTCACTTGGTATATTCCATCATCTGCACAGTTTGCCTTTCGTTTCAGCGCATTCCGACAACTTTCAGAAAACAGAGTTATTAGTGGGCATGAGTCAGTTAAAACTTAATTATGCTTAAGGTGGCCTTCCGGGAGGAATACTTGACAAAACACCTTAGTGTAATAGCTCGTTGGAACTAGAACGAAAATATCTACATGATGGAATGGTTAGATGTGAGTTTCAATGACCTGAGGAGACATGGTGGCAAATTTACCCTTTTCCCGCATTAAAAATAATATTTTAACTAAAATAAAAGAGGGAAATTGCTCCATGATTAAAATAAAAATAAAATAGGAGGTTCTAGAGGGGTCCATATAAAAGAGGAGGAGGAGGCCATTGGAGGACATCTTGGATTTGATATTTCTTGTTGTTTGAGAGTTTAAGAACCCGGTTCTCTACTTCATTGGTAGCCCCAGGACAGAAACCCTCGGGTGTGCTAGTGGGTGTTGGACGAAAACCCAACACTCTTGCGGAGATTTCAGTCAGAAATCTCACAGTGCTTCATTGGAGTTTGGAGAGAGCAGTTTTGCAGTAGCGGCTCGCAACAGTCCTCTGATCAAGGCCATCAACATCATTGCTAGAGCCATTCATCAGTTCGGTCATAGATTTTACTCTGGTTACTTGGCAAGCTCAGGTTCCACTATTCCTTCATGCTGATGTACTCTTTCCAGTGGATTAATAAAATGGCTCAGTGATTTTATGGGTATCAATTGCCTGGCTGTGTCTATTTATGATTATTTTGCTGTTCAAGTTCATTTTTGTATATACTGTTAAAATTCCCATTAGGGACATTACACCTTCTCAGCTCATTCTTGCTACATGTTTGACCTTATATCCTGCATCGTCGTCAACTTCTGTTAGGTTAGCTGCTTTCTAAAGAATTTCATG
The DNA here is from genome assembly GCA_000404065.3 of Pinus taeda. Lineage (NCBI taxonomy): Eukaryota > Viridiplantae > Streptophyta > Pinopsida > Pinales > Pinaceae > Pinus > Pinus taeda. Next base: position 59,741 of record APFE030297135.1, read on the forward strand.
TTTTGCTCAACCATCCCTTTGGCTAGCTCATAGGCAGCTGGTGAGACAACCTGTGTCTTCCTCCAAATGGCTAACAATTTTGTCTGCAGCTGTTTGCGAATAACATCACCTTCAATTAGTAATGAAGATAAGAAATCTTGCATGTTGGCTTTTACCTCCTTAGGGCGATGCTCTTTTATGTTGGTGAAGAAGAATTAGCACATCTGAAGGATCAAATCATCTTGCTCTAGATCAAGGATGACTACGTAGAGTCTGATTTTGGCCATAGTGTCTAGGATCACACGCCTTCTATCAAAGTTTTAGCTCTGGGTGTCATGAAGCCCTGGATAACACTTTACAATCAAATCAAAAACCCTCTTCATGATGTCATCATTGTAGGGAGGAAAGGGTGCTACTATCCTCAAAATATCGCTGAAACAAGAGGCAATTATAAGCTTGACTCTCTCACCCGGATGCTCCAAGAATCTGGCTTGTACCAATGCAAGCATAGCTGGCTCTAGAGACCAATATAAACTCCAATATGACTGATATACCTTGGAAAGATAGGATTCTAACTCTTCCAATGTGAGAGGGTCATCTTCTGATCTTCCACTCTTCAAGTTTGTCCCATGTGTGAAAAGCCAATTCCCCACTTCTTTTTCTGTTTTCAAGTTTCTCAGATGATTTTGTTGGAGCATATTATGTACCTTCCTGGAGAATGGTCTGTTGTTTTGTTTGGGTGCATGGTGTTTCAAGGAACTAACTTTTGCTTTGTTCAATCTTTTCAATTTATTTAGGGGTTCTGCGAGTTCCTCCATGGTTTACCCCAATGAAGTTAAGTACATCAAGATGTTTTGACTGACAAACTCCCCCCGCCCCCCCAACTTACATTTTCCAACGGATAACTAAGCCCGATTATATGCACAAGGGTAACTGGTCCTCAGGATGCTACAGGAAATCTCCATAATCTGTCCGCTGTGAGATCCCTATGAAACACCTCTGTTTGCCAAGAATTTCTGAGTGTATTTGATGTATAGCTATTGAGAGTTTTTGCCAACATTTAGGTGGTTAACATGCTGTTGGTGACTTCTCAGTTTTTGATTCTAAAATAGTTTATATAATGCACCACAAACTTTTAAAACAACTTTCACTACTTATATATCAACCCAGAAATTTATATATATGACGGATATTCAACAATTACACCATACAACAACCCTTTCTTTGCTTGAAATATAATTATACAGTGAGCAGTCAAGAGAGATTGAACCTGGTAAATATTCTGTCCAACGAGAAGATAGCCAACCTCTGAAATTGTACAGGAGTGGATCCTGGCTTGAGGAACAGAGGAATCTGTCACCAAGACTGACAACTGGAGCATGCATTCACCAACAAAATCTGATCTCTAACTTCTACAAAAACTGTTAGCATTAACTACAAAAACTGCAGTTCTGTTTACTGGCATTAGATCTATACAATTAATTTCAAATCCCTTTGCATCCTTGTTTCAACATACAACACGCGATTGCACTCTGGTCAATCTGGTCGCACCTTGTAGCTACGCATTATATTTCATGCGTTCTGCTTCTAATCTCCACTGCTCAACTCTATTCGCACAGGTCCCCCTGGCAACTAATCTATTCTACCAACTACATATGGTGTTGACCAGAAGCCTCATTAGTCAGCGTGACTATTCCCCACTGCGTGCTGGCTGTAGCTCACCATCCACATGCTGTCAAACACTCAACAGTCCCATGAGATCAGCAACATGGACCCCGTGAGATAACCCCGATTTTGCTGACAGCTTCAGGTTCTCATGTAGATGTTCTCACGGAATAACACACAAGCCCCTCAGAAAATCAGTCTGCTACAGGGAAGGAGATCCGCTGCCCTGAGATATAACTCGTTGGTGCTAGAGGAAAGATATTTGCTGCTACAGAGAAATTTGCTGCTAATTAATCACAAGATTCATTCTTCAAAAACAATAACAGGCCCCACCAGTGGATCCACCCAAATCGACCAGCATGATTTGAAACATGTTTATTGGTCAACTTTCAGCTGATCCTCACCACCAACGCACTGAACAGAAATATGCATCCAATCGGTATTTAAATAATATATGCAATTCAACTGCAATCGATTTAGTCATTCTGGAGATGGAAAAGTGGCCTGCCCAGAATTGATGATATCGTCCTCCTGAAGAGAAAACTCGGTCTTAATCTGGAACTCCAGATTTTATTGTTCAATTTGACCTCTATAAGATAGAAGTAATGTGGTACTGAGGAAAATCTATGATTCAACTGTGTTTTCAATCCAACACTGCTCTCAAACTCAGAGCACGAACTCTGCATACAGAGAACTCCGCAATCCTGCTAACCTTCGGCTTTGGAGAATTACAGTTTTGCTTCACGACCTTTGGGCCATTACAGGTTTATCTTCTACGTGGATGGCGACTCCCTGCAATGACCTTTCACAATAATGCGGCCAATTAATTTTTTTTTGGTTCTGCCCTTTCAGTGGTTTGGCCAAGTATTATTTAAATCGTGGCCCCTTTACAACATGATTCGGCCCCCTTTTTAAATAATTTAGATTTTGATAATATGATGAGTCCCTCTTTAAGATAATTCTACGGCCCTTCCAAAATGATTTTGACTCTCAGGCTTTATGAAATTTTTTTAATTCTTGGCTTTTGAATTCCTTTGTCAATTTGTCGGATAGCCATTGGGTGAAGTACAATTTGGAAGAAAATTTGTGGGATGCTTAATAAGGAAAATTTGTCGAGCAGACTGGGTCTTTGGCTTCTCCAACAAATAAAATTTGGTATGTTCAAAACAAACCCTCGAACTTCTCCGAAGTTGATTTGCAAGAAAAGCCTCAGGCTGGTAGGAAAACCAACTCTAATACCACTGTAATATTTCTAATGGAAAGTTTGGCAGTAGCTACTAGAAATGATCTTGAACAGCAAATAATCGCAAATAAACACACAACCAACAATTTGATGCACAAATAAACGCCAATAAAAATCACTAAACCATTTTATTAATCCACGGGAAAGAGTACATCAACATGAAGGAATAGTGGAACTCGGGCTTGCCTAACAAGCGGAGCAAAACCAAGAAAGAGATCTCTGACCAAAATGGTGTATGACCCTGGCAATGATGTAGATGGCCCGGTGAGAAGGCCACACTGCAAACCTGCTCTCTCCAAAACTCCACTGAAGCACCGCGAGGTTTCTGAGTGAAATCTCCTCAAGAGTGTTGGGTTTTTGTCCAGCACCCACAAGCAAACCCGAGGGTTTCTATCATGGGGCTATAAAAGTTGGGAACTAGGTTCTCCAAACCTCATCAACAAAAAATATCAATAATCCAAGCTGTCCCCAAATGGTCTCCTCCTCCTCTTTTATAGATCTGATGGACCCTTCTAGAAGCCTTTATTTTATTATTATTTTAATCACTTAATACCTTTTCCCTCTTTTTATTTTAATTAAAATACCCTTTTAATCTGGGAAAATGGTAAATCGGCCACCATCCCTCCTCAACCCATTGAAAGTTACTTCCAACCATTTCCTCTTGTAGATCTTCTATTAAAATTGGCAACTAGGGCCAAACTCCACATGGGTCATCTTATTTATGACAACTAATATTTTTCTTGGATTCCTCTCTCTGAGAGGTGTAGAATTGATCTAAAGATCATCTGATTCTAACATGTACAAATGAAGTAATGAATTTATTTTGACTATGGACAAGGTCAGCCAGCGAACTTATGTAGGCTCATAAGCCCAATAGTCACGTCTATTCATTCTCAATGTTAGCCTATAAATACATGATGCCTCATCCTCATTTGGACACACTCATCTTCACACGTTTCTCTCTCCTCATCTGATTGGGTACGGATTTCTGGGCTTCTCTCTCTCTCCACGTGTGAAGGAAAGGCTGTTTTCTTGTTGTCCCTGTGTTGACCAGATTTGATTGAAAACTTCAGGAGGTTGTTTTGACCAGTGTTGACCTTGCTTGACTGCGGATTTGGGTGAGGAATTTATGTTCGGGCAGGCCGCAATTTTGGGCACAAAAACCGAGGCCATTTGAGCCCTGCATTGACCAGCGTTGACTGTGGTTAGGGCTGACCGCAGATTGACTGTTTGACCAGGCTTTGACTAGGCAGAATTTGGTTGTTTTGAGGGCTGTTTCATCTTGCTGTTTGGAGGCCAAAGTTGACTGAAGTTGACCAAATCTTTGAGGGTCAAATCTAACTAGCGTTGGCTTTTTTGGTTAGGGCTCTTTTTCTGTTGTTATAAATGATCAGAATTTGTAAATTGTACTATCTCTCCCCGCTGAACTATTGAAGACTAAAAGAAGATTTGATCAAGTGTTTCCCCACATTGGGGTTTTTCCTTGGCTGGTGCCACATTTTGTGTTCTCTTGTCTTCTACTGTTAATGTTTATCTTCTATCTACATTTTACTTACATGTTTATGTGATTGCTAAACTAAAATTGATATTGGACTCATAAAGAAATTAAAGTAAAATTGCTCTAAAGCATAGAACATACCATTATTGCCTAAAGTTAACATTTTCTTGTTCCGGTTCCAACGATTTATTACACTAAAGTGTTCTGTCAAGTATTCTTCCCGGAATGCCACCTTAAGCATAATTAATTGAGTCAGGCCCATTAATAAGTCTGCTTTTTGAAAGTTGTCGGAATGAAATGGAACGAAAGGCAAACTGTGCAGACGATGAACTATACTAAGCGAATGCCATCGGACCTCATAAAAACTCCTCAAAACCCCTCCAGAAGCCCCTCGGCCTGCTGATAGGGTAAACTTGCTCGTGTGACCTAGCTACCTCCAACCTTGGAAGTCCACCCTGACCACGCTGTAAGGGAAACCAGAAAAATGAACATGACACTTGCCATACAAGTACTAAACCATTTATGGACACCATAGTCATAATTTTCTTGCTTCAATCATAATACAGAATATGCTGTTTGATGAAACATGTTTCATTGCATCAGCATGAAGCAATTGTGTATCTTTCATACAAAACCACGTTTAGATGAGGTTGTATAGGAGTTAAAGAACTGTTCTTTTTTCACAAGGCTTAGTGTATCTTTCTTTCTTTCTATTTTTTTGTTCTTGAGATCCTCAACTCGTTTGCCCATGAGATGTCCCCATGTCGAAGATCTGCCTCCATCCTGTGGGCCTCTCCAAACTACCAGTTTGCCGTATGGCCTCATGAACTCCATCTCAGGTTTCCTCCAATCTGTCGTAACTGTCCCAAGGGAATACAACCCCTGGACACCCATCACCATGTTGGTGTTTGGCACATCGGCTAGAAAGAAGTGGTCCGTCATCGAGCAGTTTCGCATAACTACTGTCAAGGAGGGCACGTATTTGGTATATTGGATGGTATGGTCACCTGGCACTAGGACAAAAAATCCCTCAAACTCTGTCGTGGTGAGGCCCATCCTCTAGACCAGCTGTGCATCTGTGAAGTTGCGGGTAGCCCCACTGTCCACTAGTATCGACACCCTCTATCCTTGTACCATACCTCTGATCCGGAGTGTCAAAAACTTAGGAATCCCAGATAGAGAAGCAAGGACTCCCCCTTATGAGGCAAGAGATGCCCCTCCCTATGGAGTTGGTGGTGGTGGTGGCCCTCTGTCCCCCAAACTCTCTCCATTTGTCCCACCACAATCCTGCTCCACCTCGTCCTCCTGGTCATTGTCAGAAAATACCTCAATGCAATGTGCTCTAACAACTATGCACCTATGGCCTGGTGCCCAGGGCTCTCTGCATGTGAAGCATAGCTTCCTCCTCTGGAGGTCCTTCCGTGTCTCCTCATCCAGCAACCCCTCCCCTTTGTGGTTCTTGGTGGCAGGGGTCTAGTCTCATGCCCCTTTTGTGGGAAAGGGGTTCGTGTAGGGCATGGTGCTTTGGTCTTGGGGATGGCCCCTTGTAAATCTCTGGTGCACACCACTGCCTCCTGTAGCGTAGAGGGTCTGCGTGACTTCACTAGTCCACGCAGAGGCTCAAACAAACCCTCGATGAAGGTGTATACCCTCCTAGCCTTGGGCAGCTCCGGGACCATCATTGACACACACAGAAAATTAGAAAGATACTGCTTCGGTTTGCCTGTCTGGTGCAGTTGTGTCAACTCCTTAAAGGATGCTTCCGGATCCCTTTGATCAAATCGCTCCACCACCCTCTTGGTGAAGTCCTCATACAAAACTATCTGGGCATGCCCCATAGTGGTTAGGCCATGGAACCACTAGTCATGGGCTTCCCCCTCCAAGTGCAGCACTGCCGTCTTAATGGCCTCCTGTTTCGTCATTCGGTTGAGTTGAAAGTATGTGTCAATCTTTTCAACCCAAGCCCTGGCTGTGCACTTGGCAGTGGCATCAAATGTAGGGAGGTACATTCTCCCTATGGTTCTTTGCAGCTCATAGTTTTGGGTCCCCTATCCTCCGTATCCCTTGTTCCTCTCACTCTGCTTGAGCTTGCAGTAATCTCTGAAGGAGAGGGCTTCTTTGAAATCTTCATCCATCGTCCACCATTCTCTAAAGTAGTCCCCCATTTGGGGAGTGTCTTCCTCTCTTGCTGGTTCAGTTTGTGCTATTTGCGTGAAAGAGGGTAGTGTAGCCCTAGTGGGCACACTCACTGAAGGGTGCTATGCTGTTGGTGAGGGGTGATCGAAGGGTTGAGAAGCCCCTGAAGTTTCTCCACACAAAAACCCTCTAGGTGTGGCTCTATCTTGGTTCTGTGATTTGATCTCCTCCGACATGTCTTTCTGCTCCTTAGCCAAGTCACTCAATGCCCTCAAGTGGTTATCGAAAGCCATCTCCTCTTTGCTCTTGGGCTCTGTTATTTCCTCCCCTTCGGCCACTGCTTTCCCTTTTTCCTCTGTGTCTAGTGTAATTTCCAGCTCCCTTTCTCTGCTATTGTACCTTTGCCTCCTGTAAGTGATGTTCTCTTGGTCTTCCCCTCTCATAGGCAACCAACCCCACAACTGAGCCAAGAATTAGGCTTTGATACCACTTTAATGTTCCTAAGTAGGAATATGAGTGATATTTAAACAAATAAACAGTGTAACAACATATAATTAAAACATGTATCACACACCCATAAAACACTATAAAACTAGAACTATTGAGCCATATATTATGAAATATAAGAGCATGAGTACAACATATGAATGAAGTGGTGCGCCTGAGCTTGTCTCAAGGACAAGCTGGACCAAACCCAGGTGATGGAATAGCTGGAAAGATGGTTGTTCAGTTACTGCACCACTATTCACTGCGCTGTCCCAGAAAACTGTTGTTCTGCTGATTTCGACCTGCGGGAATGTGCCCAAAAACCGCTTAGAAAATTCTGTCCTTTCAACCTTAGATTCCTTGGTCAAAGCCCAAAAAACCCAGAAGGGAATTTCTCTGATTTTGACTTGGGATTTTCGGCCTTCTTGGAGCCTCTCCCTAGCTGCTACAACCAAATTCGACTTGCAGGAAACAACCTGCAAACCCCTCTGAAAATACCCCTAGAACGATGGGTTCACCTAACTCCTTGCTCCCCGGATGACCCTTGGTCTGGATGACGACTCTCCCAGCACCATGAGTTTGCTGCTATAGTGGCCTCTGTGCAACACCTTTGTTCAGGACTTCGATTGACTGCTGCGCTGGTCTAGTTGGCTGCTACTCTAGCAAAATTGCCTTGTCTATGTTGCCTCCTCAACTCTCGGCTCTCCCAGCAAGTTGTGAATCCCTTTGCTGGTCTACTCTTGGCTCTCCCAACAAGCCGTGAATCCCCCTTGCTCGATTTCTAACCCTTCTTGCGTGTTCTTGGACTGCCCCAGAATTACCCAGTTCCTCCCTGCACTGATGGCTGAAGTGTGTGACTGTACCAGACTCCTTGGAAACTCCTGTGTAACAGCCTCCCTAGGGCAGGCACGGATGGTCCCCTGTAGAAGAGGTTGAATCTCCTGTGTGAGAGATTTGTGGCTAAACAACAGGTAGACTCGCTAAACAACAGAGCATACAAAGTGAGTTTGTTTGTCAAATAATTAGAATGCCCCCCAAAATGAGAGTTGATCTCTCTTTATAACTCCTTGGCCCCCCTTAGCTTCATGTGGGCCCTTCTTTCCACTAGCTTGAATTCCGTCCAACATATTCCTTGGCCAAGTTCGAATTATGCATGTGGTGGCCCCCACATTCCACTAGCTACCAGAAATAAATCAAATTGCTTATAGTTCCTAAATTTCTGCGTGTGGGGTTCTCTTCCTAAACCAAAAATGCTGCCAAAATTGTGTTTCTGCATCTCGTGATGTTGATTTGGGGTATCATCGGATGTGCTCTAGCCTCTAACTTTGGTGGAGAGGTTGGGGCACATGAGATCTCCAATACCCAGAAAGGGTTTGGGAAGATTCTAAACAGATAAAGAGATATTAAAATAATTAATATTTTTAATGGAGTCCCTAAGTCTAAACTTAGGGAAAATAAAATATTAATTTGTATTAATATGAATCTGTGTTAGAATGGTCCAAAGACATGGATCAAGCCAGATCTAATCTTAGCCGTTGATTAGGGACTTAATCTCGGCCGTTGAGATGTCAACATGAAAAGTATAAGAGGAGGCTTGAGGGTCATTTGGAGGAGCACACTAGATGATCAGTGATTCTATTCTTTAGAGCGGGGTTTGCCAAGAGAGATAGAATCAGTGATCAGGAGAGCAACTGAGAGGCATTGAGTACAGAGAAACAGAGAAGGCAAAGATTGTGCTAGGAGAGCAACATAGTAGCCAAGGGGGGTGACGGAGAGCCAACAAGGGCTCACGCAGGGCCACACGGAGGCAGCCAAGTGCTGCACAAAGCACCAGAGGGGCCAGCGCAGCTGACACAGAGGCTCCCAGAGCTGACACAGGGTCTCCTGGGGCTGATGCAGGCCAAGAAAGGTTGGCGCAGGGCCAGCGTGAGAGAGAGAGAGGGGCTGATGCAGTCCAGATTGGGTAGATGCTGGGGTTGCAGGAGCAGTTTTTTGCTGAAGAGCTGCCGGAAGGAATTTCCTAGGTTTCAGCCAAGAGATTTCTCTCAAACTGTGAGGTATAGCTGCTAAGGAAATTCTCTGTTGGGTAGGCTAGTTTCGGCACCCAGATTGTACTTTGATATTGCTTAATAAGAAAATCCTTAGATAGCTGCATTGGTTTTCCCGCATTGGGTTTTTCCGGGGACATTGGTCCAAAAATAATGGTGTCATGTGGTGTGTTTGTTCTTGTTTCTTTTAGTTGTTGATCTGTAATACATTGAGCACGCACTGGTGTTTATTTTCAGTATTTACATTGTAAATAACTTGTTAAGTAACATAACAAGTAGGTAGGAATAAATCAGATAAAGTGCATGGAGGGTTTCTAACTAAGTAGACTTAGAAACTTCAACACACGATTAATTCATTTGAGAAGGGAAATGGCATGTTCCCTCATTGTAAAGAATTACTGTCAGAGAGCAGTGGTCCTTCTTTCTTTTCTTTTTGTCGCCACTATCAACAATACAATTCATAAAATGACAAGCTTTGCCTCTGTAGCTACTTAATCCATCAATCCTGTTATATCTTAAAATTAATATTTTATTTACTTTCTAGGAACCCAAATTGTTAATTTTAGCTACATTTTCAGTTTACTGGCATATTTTATGTTCTATTCATGACCCATAGAAGGTGATATCTGATTATTTCATTGGTATTACTTATCAAAATTATCCATTCTGGTCATATTCCTGTTGAATTCATATCCATTCAGAGGATGGAGATGTTGGATTCTACAAGAAGCTACAGTTTACGGAAACCTTTCTTTCCAAGGTCTATCCCATAAAGCCGGAGGTTGTATAAATGGTGGGAATTTATTTGCAAGGTGAAGCTGATTTGTTTAAATTGGACTGAGCTTTGTTGTCATTGCTTTTAGTTTATATTCAAAGTTTACTAACTCATTTCATATCCCATTCACTGATTTTTTCCCTATTCTTGTGTCTCTAGACTAAATACTGTTGAAATGCGATTGTTCTATGCTTATTTTTCTCTGTACGGAAGGGTTGCATATCATGTATCACCTGTGAATTGTGATGGCTTGTCTGAATTTTTCTATTTCTCATCCCTGCATGCTTACCTTTCTGATATCTTAATTTATTTTAACTATTATTGAGATAATCATATCTTCCTTTTCCCTTGTACAGGGGACCTCAGCTATTGGTGCCATACAAAAGTCTACCTGTTGAAGATGAGTGCAGCAATGGCAATATTATAAATCGGGGAAAATTGACTTTAGTGGACAGTTTTCAAAAGGGACATGCATTGAAAGATGTAAGAAGAAAGAGGCATCCTGTAACATGCTCAATGAGAGAACAAGATAAAAAAAAAATGCGGTTCCATCTGAAATCAAAATTCTATAGAGGGCAAACATCAGAACTTGATTCCCAAGTTAGCAAAGAGGATGACAATGGCTTTGTTTATTATAGTAAAAGGCAAAAGTTGAACTCCCAAAAAGAGTTACGTGAATCAGTTGCAGATGATAGCCATCTATTCAGTATGTCAAAAAGTGACAACTGTAAATCTGAGTCTGGAGACAGCAGGGACTCTTCTGAATACAGAGGGGATGAGCAAGAGGGGTCTATTGACAGGCAACAGAAAAAGCTTGATAACTTGGCAGAGAGAAAGGGGCCACAGCTTGAAGAAGAGATTCATCCAAGCAATGGATACTGTTGGAATGGAAGAGATGATGCTGACAAAGATATAATATCTTTGAATGTCAGGGATTTTTTATATTGCCATAGGGGTAGAGATGAAGTATACTCATATAGAGATCCAGAGAGAATGTATTACAGGAAACCTAAAGAAGAATGTATTGATAAGCACAGGGAAAGGAATGGTCATACCAAATCTTGGCAAGGCAGAGATGGAGGTGTACAGATTGAAAGAGAAAAAATTGAAGAAGTCAGAAGAAGAGACGGGCTTAAGAAAGTAGATGTCTCAAAACATAAGATAAGAGGTGAGGATAGTGGAAGATTTGAAAGGGAGGATTATCTGCATCCGAGAAAGAGGAAAGATGCTAATGATAGGAATTATCAGTATGATAAAGAAGATTTTGGAGAATCCAGAGAAATGGAGAGGCATATTGTGGAGCAACAGGAAAATGTAGATGATTGCAATGTGAGAAAAAAGGGAGAAGATTTTAGAGAAAGAGACAAAGTAGATAAGGATGCACGAATTAGAGATCAGACAGATCAAGGTGACATCAGTACAGATGAACTTGACAGGGATGAGCTGCTGTTTAGATGGAAAGAGGAAGAATCTAGGAGAATGGAAAAAATTGATGATAGCTGTAGAAGAAAGCTAAACAATGATGCTATAAGAAGGGACAGAGAAGATGAGCATTGGAGAAAATCAGGACATGAGGAGATGTATTGTAGGAGAGGTAGAGAGGAGGAGAGATGCTTGCTTTCAGAGAGATGCAAGCATCGAGAAGATAAATTGTGGTGTGCTAATGATGAAGATGAAAAGAATGCCAGAGAAGAAGCTAGGGTCATGAATTTTGACAAGTATAAAGTCTATGATAAAAGAAGGCACAAAGAGCATATCAGGTTTAGAGATCTGATAGATGAGGATGGCAGATCAAAGCATCATGAACATGATGGCATCTATTCTTGGGAGGATCGCTTGGAATATGAACAAAGGGGTTCAAGACATGACCATATATACCTCCGACATCAAATGTCATGCACTGTTCATGGCATGGAGGAGAGAAGGTTGTACAGAGGGAAACACATATTTTATACAATGACGACTAAAGAATTTCATAATAATGATCGACATGGCTACAGTTCTGGCCTAGCAGATCATAAGCTGCGGAATGATCTGACAATTAGCAGGGGAAGGAGAAAACATGAGGACTACCCTTCTGTACATCAAGATGAAAAGGTAAAGTTGGGGCGTTCAGTTCACTGTTGTGGCTTTTAACTGTCGCCTGCTCAACTGATACATCGCTTTTGTATTTAGCTGCTGTATAGTAAATGCTAAAGCCATTGTAATTCATATTTATTCTAAAGTGGTTGTGAAATATAATTCTGTTTGCACAAAGTGCAGATTATTCATTTCAATGCAAGCAGACACTCAATGGAGTTTCTGTACCTTCTCAAAGGTCTTCTGATCTTAATGATTTGTTTCCATGCAATCTGAACAACTATGAGGATATTTATAAAATTTCTCTTTCCTCTGTAGAAATCAACTAGGAAACTAATTAGATAAGTTTAAACTATCTCCAGAAGTAAGATTTCATCTTATATTTTTCAGATTGATATTTCTATTATTTTTTACAATTCTTATAGAAGTTATAAGAAAAGCTTGCCAAACATTCCTGCCTAGTGCTGTACACACCAATGAATGGAAAAGAGGGAATTATCACACACAAAGGAGACAAGGGAATTTAAAATCAATGATATTACGTAGTGATCTATCTATTCCAAATAAGGGTGTCATCTGATAACGATGATTTTCTAAAGTGGTTGTGGGCCCCTGTTAATACTGTCTTCAAAGGCACTGTTATACATGTTTCTCTGTTCAGTGCGGAGATGATGGCATTGTCTAGTTTCATGGTTTCTCTTCTGAAAGAGCCAATAGATGATATGAAACTAGTAGCCCTAGTCATCACATTAAATTAGGTAGTTTTAGTGGTATCAAACAATTTACTTACCTCTTGCAAGGACTGATTGGAGCTTCTTGTCTTTTCTGGAGCATTGTATTGTAAATTCTTGATCGATATTTCTGACCAAATCTTTGCTCTTCAATCCTTACAATCTATATAAATTTTATACACTCTGGATGCCTATTTTTGTGTGTGTGGTGGTGGGGTGGGGGCTGGTGTGGTGGGTGGTGAGGTTTAAGCTTATATGTAACTGCTTTCTCCTCTTTTGGGTTCCTTCTGAAAGGTGATTGTTTAATAAGAACTATTTTCAGTAGAGAGAATACATCTTATGTAATAAAAATGCGAACATTGTCAAGCCTATGGAATTCATCATTTGGTGATGTATATCAAGTGCTTATATTAAACAAAACAGCCAATAGTTCTTGGCACATCTGGCCCAAGAATTACATATTAAATTTTAAACATGTAGTGACAATCACTCAAATTAGATATCTGTATAGGTTCTTAACCTGTGAGAGCATCTTCTCTTTCAATATAGATCTTCCGTCCATATAAACAAGCTGACACTGTAGGTACTACCAGTTGAGTTTTTGTGCAAGGATTGTGATTTTTCACAGATTGGTCTGGTATTATATTACATCAATGGATAAAAAAGGAACAAGGACTCTATCTTCTTTGGCACTGATTGATAATAATTAGGGAATGATTTGAGGTGCATGTTCTTAAGGTTTGCTTACAAGTAGTGCAACTGATGTTGATGCTTAGGTTCTGATGTGGATAATTTGTTATTTACACAAGCAGAGATTTTCATGACTAGTCATTACGTTTCTAGATCCTACATGTGGAAAAAAACAAGTAGTGATGTAAAGGAGGAAAAGGTTAGACTCCTCCCAAACATGGAATGGGGATATCCTGATTTGTTGTCAATGATCTTACATGCCTAAATACTGACGGGCAGCAAGATAAAAGTTGTCAATTGTGGGAATAGTCATATATATTTATGAGGCTTTAAAGTTTAAACCCTTCCCATTCCATTATAAGAGACAAAGCTTATGTAAATGTACTTGATTAAGTTGTTATATCGATTGGCAAGTTTAATCAACTTTGAAAAGGTCTAATAATGCTCTAGTGGTTTATGGGTAAGCTTGGATGGTCTTTGGCTAGTGTTAACCCTCTCAAGTTATCCTAATACCCTATAATAGTTAACAATCTTCATTATTTTTCTTGGAAATAACTCTCTGGGAAATCCCTGGGCACTTCCCCACATTTTGAGGATGGTACCCAACATAAAGTAGGTAGCATAGACTTAGTGCACCCATCCCCATGGGAATCGAACTGGGGACTTCCATAGCAAGAGTTAACACTTTTTATGTAGATGTAATAGCTCTATTTAGCCTTCATACATGGAAGGGACTCTAGATGTTAAGTGACCTCTTATGGGCTATATATGGCTCATTCTTACTGTTTGATGGCATTGTTACCTCCATTTATCATCTCTACTCTTGATATATGATATACCTGTTGGAAGAGTGTCATCAAGGAAGGTATTGTGAGCAATCTCATTCTAATCGAGGTCCCTCTAAAGAAATAATTCACTCAACATCCACAACTCCTTGGTTATATTATGACATACATCTCTGCTGTAATAAATGGAAAAGAATTTTTGTTGCGATGACTTGTTTCATCATTTACTGAATTAATAAATCTCTCATGGTTTCTCCATTGCACTTGTAAATATTCTTTTTAATCATAGAACACATTGTCAGAAACCTCTCGACATATTCCCAAATGTAAGAAGAGTTTCGGCGAAAATCACATGAAGAAAACCTTTGTCGATGCGTTTCGAACCAACCAGTGTGGTTCATCGTCAGGACAAGTTGAAGAAACAGAGCCAGCTTAGCATGTTAAATAGTCTGAGCAGAGCCTTCAACGGTCAACTTGACCAATGGCTAATTAATAAATCTCTCATGGTTTCTCCATTGCACTTGTAAATAATTTTTTTAATCATAGAACACATTGTCAGAAACCTCTTGACATATTCCCACGAAGTAGTTGATGACAGTACATTAATGATATATTCAAAATTTACTCCCATAATAATGTGCTGGATAATATTGTGTTATTTACTGTCATCCCATTATGTTTTGATGTTCGAGACTTATTTACTTGTCCTCTCATCTTAGTCATTAGATGAAACCACTTAACATATTCCCACGAAGTAATTGACGAGTATGTAAATGATATATTCATATTTTATTCCAATAACAGTGTGTTAGATTAGTATTTTGTTATTTTTTTGATGTTTGAGATTTATTTACTTGTCCTCTGATCTTAGGTATTAGATGTACAGAATTTTCCTTCGTACATGTTTGTATATGAACTTTTATAGTCTTTTATGTCTAGCAATCCTCTTTTGTTATTTTCTTGGTGAATTAGTAGGGGGTATTCGGGGGATACATATTTTAGAAGGTCCCATGCATCCTTTGAAGGTACCTCCTTTAAAAGTTGAGATATTATGAGCTTTCAAGTGTTCGATATTTATTTCCATTATGGTGGAATGGAATCTTGTGCGTCACCATAAGATAATATAATATAAGATGAAGTAATTATATTAATGTCCAATATATGATTGCAGATAGGTCAATGGGATTGCTAAGTACAAAAGTATTAATACACTGTGCAAGTGCAGCGGCCACAAATTTAAAAACAAAATGCAGATCTATTCTAAGATCTAAACACCATAAACTATGAAAGAAAGTGCTGCTGGAAAAAATGGATAGATACAAGAATTGCTAGTGATCCAAGTTCAAAAATTATACACAAAGGGACGCCTTGGAGGGGAGGGTCAGGGAGATCAATGCTCTTGAGACTTGTCATGAGAAGAAGATGAGGGAATTTAGCTTTCTGAATCATTCACCTCTCCATATGTATCTCTCTTATCATTTGAGGCCGAAGAGAAGAAACTCTTGATAGAAGACCGTATAGAAGAGTTGGAGGAAGAATTAGTCCACTAAATGTGTCACTGTCTCTAGGGAGGGGCTTGTTGTTGTTGTCTTGAAGTAGAGTGTTGCCTACCGTGAGGATGTCTGTTATCTGAGAATAGCTCCAAACGAGTTTTGTTGAAGTGTGGTGGGAGGGTCCTCAAGGTCTCTTGGATTTATCATTTGACTAATTCCCTCCTCATAAACAAGGCTATGCACCGTTGATTTGGATATTGGAAGAAGATGAAGAAAGATTTCTTAGAATTCTTGAAGTAACCTCCTATCTCATTGAAGGGAAGTTAAAGATAAAACACTCCTTTGTCTCAGTCTCATGCATTTGACAACTCTGACAAATCTTGTCCTCATGGAAGTTGATGCTTGACCTCTATTTGTAGCCTATGTGAACCCACTTGAAATTGGCCCATGAGGATGTTGAGCATGTGCATTCATTATTGTAGTGTGTAAGGGGGTTATACAATGAACTTGTTTATTAGTTTCAAGAAGTTCTTTTCACAGAAGGCCATCATGGTCTTCCACCCCTCTATTGTGTTGAGTCAAGTGACTTGAATATTTTGCCTATACATGTCCTCCTTGATGATCATGTTCATCTTGTGATGATCTTGTTTGGTAGAAAATGTTTGGGGGCACCCAATGTTGCACAAAGAAGGAATGAAGCCGATACTTTTTTGGGAAGCAAAGCACCAGAAGCGTCATTTTCCAAAAATCCTTGCAAGCAAACTGTCTTGGAGGCCTCAGTTTTATATATATATATATATATATGTATGTATGTATTGCATTTATATTCAAAAAATAGGTCAAGAATGCCAAATTAGTTGCAGATTATACGAAAGCATGCATATTTGTACATAAATCAAGATAGAAATGGGATCCATAGTACATTAATGATTAATATTCGAGTATCAACTATATAGAATCTACATTCTATCAATTACAAACAAATATTCAGAATGTTAAGTCATATAATAGAAAATAGACCATTAACATATGGAATGAAATAGTAGGTTATCTAGCAATTGTCAACAATAACATGAGGAAATAGTTATGTTTACAAAATAGGCCACCTACACACCAAATTATGGAGATCAAAAGGTCCAAAACAATAAATTGAGCTAGTTACTAAACACCTCTCTATAGAAGAAGTGTTCACAAATTGTGAAAACACCCATGTTGTGAAATGTTGTAGTTGTGGGGTAGCACTACCATGCACGTTCCCCCACTCCTTGACAAACAATGTTCAACCATCGCTTATGTCGAGATCCTCATCACTAGTATCACCCTTTATTCTTCTCCTTTTGTCTAGCTTTTGTCTGTACCTTGATTCTCTAGGGACATCAATCAACACTGCCCAATTTTGATCAAACTGCGTAATCCAAGCCTTAAAGTATGGTAGAAAAATCTTAACATGCCTAATCAATGATTTTGGTTTGAGTGAAGGGTACATTTTTGCTAAGGCCATGACAAAGGAGTTCAACAGTCAACACTACCAGCACTTGGGTACATATATGGTTTGGTGCTCTTGATTAAATGCCAATCACATACCCTCATACATGATAAATTCTCATGAAATGTTGTAATTCCATTGACCTTGAAATCCTAAAAATTGTGAAGTTTGTTGGATTTTGTGTGGGATCTAAAATTTCACTTTCTCCACATAAAATCCAATGAGGTTGGAACCACTCTCAAACATCTTGAGTCCATTAATGGTAGGGAGAATTAGGGGAGCACTTAGGGAGCATCCGAGAAGCATGATGGGAGCACAAATCGACATATGGGAGAACAATTCAACACGTGGTGGTTCAAAATTTGTAGGAATTGTGCAAATTGAGCTTCAAGTGCGGTTCCTTTGACACTTAGGCCATGGTTTCGCACGGTGCATGTTTCCCGGGTCTGATGCGTTGGTGGGGGGATGGTTCTTGTAACACTAGGGGCACCCAAAGAATATCTGGAAGATGGGAGGTGGTCTATCAAGATTAGAATTAGACTGGTCATTAAACCCGTTGACTCCAATAATCTAAGTCGGACTGGAACCAATTTTTTTTTTGGATCAAAAGACTAGTCAACCAAAAAATATATAAAAAATTCAAATTTTAAAAATAGCATATATATATTCATGTGCATCCATATGAATCCAAACCATTATATACAATATGCTAAATTTTCTCACATATCCTTGTGAATCCAAACCATTAGACACAAGTATGCAAAGTTATAGCAAGGATGCATATGACCAAAATAGCACAAAGTATCGGTTTAGTTTTAGGGTTCATGGTCTTAATTTTATAGGTATTAGGGTCTAATGGGTTTAGGGTTTTGAATTATTTTTTAAAATTTGAGTTTTGGTGGTCCTTAGCTATGAGGTATGGAAACAACTGTTTCCAGTCTTAAACCTTGAGCCAGACTAGTATGGCCTTAAAACTGGCCAGATCGGTCGGTTTTACCAATTTTGGTTTGGTTTTAATAACACTGATCAAGATGACTATTGATTTCTGAATCCTCGAGACCTTTGAAAACCAGTGAATATGAAATTGTCTTGTAGGTATGTTAAAAGAGTAATACATTATATCCTATATTTATTATGGCATGGTATACTCTTGTATCCATTTATTATATAAAGAGGTGTTATTTTGGAGAATTATATTATCCCACATTTAATATGTGAGAGTAATTCCTCCACATCTCTGGGTATATAATAGAGTGAAGGGAGCCTCTTAAGAAATATACCATTTTGTGATACCATCACATCTTATCCTGTGCTCACAACATACTGCTATTTGTATCGGGTTATTTGTAGTTGCTCTCTTTGTAAGATTGTAGGAGATTTCTGGAGATAATAGAAGACAACCTTCCCTTGCACATAGCACAATTGGGTGAACCACATATATTTGTTGTATTCTTCTTCCTTGTTCTCTTTCTGTTCGTATTTATATGTTGATATATTGTTGGTTTCTTAGATAGATAGCTAGTTTAGTAGATCTAATATTCTAAAATACTGGCATACTCATGTCGGCCTATTTGTAGAGACATGGAAACTATATATTAGGCATACATATTCATTCTTCATTCATCCAGTTCGATCACAACTTGGAGGACAATGAGCTATAGATTCACATCTTGTGAATCTTCAGGAAGAAGAATAAAAAAAACACAAGAAGTGATATATCTTGATGTCTTGCTCGGATTGGTGTCTAGATTGATTGGTGGACTATCTCTTGACCCTCAGGATTATTACAGTGACAGGTAGGGACTGTACCTCGGGTTTATATCTCCTCTACACTTTCAAAAGATGTTTTCCAGTGATGAATGGAATCAAAGCAATTGGTCTAACAAACTGGAAGGCAAAGAATTGAAAAAGAAACTATGAAGAAACTTTTTGGAGAAAGGCAACAGAGATTGTGAAGTTTGCTGAGCCACTAGTTAAGGTGTTGCGGTTGGTGGATGGGGAAAAGTTGGCTATGGGCTTCATTTATGAGGCTATGGATCAAGCAAAGGAGCAAATAAAGACGGTATACAAGGATAGAGTGGCAAAGTATGGGCCCATTTGGGCAATCATTGATGAAAGATGGAACAATCAACTCCATCGCCCTATACATGCAGCTGGGTATTTTTTGAACCCACGGTATCATTATAAAGCTAAGGAGTCAGGAGCTTTGAGGGGGGAGGTTAGAGATGGACTGATTGATTGCATTGATCGCATGATCCCATTGGAGTCTGATAAGTTGGAGATACACCGACAGGTCACAACCTTCAACAATGCCTCGGGTACCTTTGGGAAGAACCTAGCAAAGATTGCAAGAGAAGTAGATGAGCCAGGTAAACAAAAATTTCAATTTTCAAATTCTTAATAGTTTTACTTTTTTTTTTAAAGTTTGTTAAATCGTTTATAATTTGAAAGTTACATATAATTTGTAATTTTGTTGAGCTAACTCATTACACTCCTATGTTTTTTGCAGCACAATGGTCGGAGGCCTTTGGTGGCCATTGTCCTGAATTGCAAAGGTTTGCAATTCGTATTTTGAGTCAAACTTGCAGTGCCACTGGGTGTGAGCGCAATTGGTCTGTCTTTGAGAGGATTCACACAAAGAGGAGATATCGTTTGGATAAAAAACGGTTAAATGATCTAGTTTATGTCCAATACAACCTCCGGCTTAGACGAAACCAATTGCTGTACAAAAGACCTGATTCAGATCCCATTGTGTTGGAAGACATTGATCCAACATTAGATTGGGTAGTGGAGAGTCGTCCAACAGAGTTTGATCCTGATGAGGATCTTGATTTAGATTTAGATATCGAGGCATCAGTTGAACTTGAACATGATGTTCAGTTGAATGCAGATCCCGATCCACCAGCCTCAGTCTGACAGCCAGCAAGGACTCCAGTTGTAGGTGCTTCCTCTGCTCAGCCACGACAGAAGCACAGCGACATATCTACTCTATCTCAGCTTGCATCTGCTGCAGTTGCACGACCTGCTAGTGGTACCACTTCTATAGTTGCAGTTGGAGATGATGATGATGAGGAGGAGCCATGGGGCCCCCTGTCTGACTCTGATGATGATCCAGAGATTGATCGACATGATCCTGGCTCCTCCGGCAGTAGCTACTAGCCAGTAGTACTAGTACTAGAGTCTGGTCATAGTTTACTTTTGTTGTAGAGGCCATTTCTAGCCTCCTTGGTTATGTGTTTTTTGTTTTGAGTCTTTGATCATGTATGACAATTGACTATATATTGCCATTGGACAGTGCATTGGGTGCCATTTTGATATAATGGATTGGTTCATGAGCCTACTTTGATCATATCTTGTCTTCCATCTATATTATAATGCTGTGCGTTTTGAAACATGAATGGACATCTTTAAAATTATGTTTTTTTTTATTAAAAAAATAAATATTTAACGTATTTTTTACAATGACCGAGTCACTGAAATCGAGCCAGCCGAGTCGATACCGAGTCAGAGTTGGAGTCGGGGTTGATCCTCGGCCGAGTCGGAGTCGGAGTTTGAGTTTTAAAACATTGCTTCACACTAAGCCTACTAGATTTTGCAGCAACACCGCCCAAACCCTCACTTTAAGTGGTGAATCCCTAAAGCACAAGTACAACCTTAGGGGAACTAAGATGGGTTTCCCATTGTCACCGCAAGAATGGCCTCTCTCACTTCAGGCTGGCTCTCTTCCAACAGAAGTGGGCTTTCCATGGGAAAGTATCCGATACACTTTAGAGAAGAAATGGAATGGTGGATCAAGACTCGTGCCTATCCAATTGGGCAAAATGGAGTCAAAATATCAATCTTAGAGGGCAAAATATCAATGATTAAGGTAAGATAGAGATGCGACAACATGCTACATTCAACCTTAGTTCACTAATTATTGTTGCTGAATATGACTAGGATTATTGTTACAAAGGAGATCCTTTTCAACAAATATGTGGAATAATGGTGTGCTCTTACTTGTGAAATAACATCTGCAACAAATTCTTATTAAGATGATGACTATGAATTACGAAATGAAACATTTAGAAGTAAAACAACAAAGGAACTTGAGAGATGAAGATCCATACCTAAGACCTTCTAAAGTAGTATAAACCTTTATAACTAGCCACTAAAACAAAATTTGTGTACACTCTCCAACAACAATATTCAACAAATCAAGATGAAAAACATATGCCTCCATGCAAACAACCAAGTGTCCCCATGCTACTTGGGGATCAACACACTCCTAGATGTCCAATGCTCTTCTTGCGAATGTGTCATCCTTGCAAACAAGCAAATGAGCACTTCATGTGTGCCTCATGACGAATGTCACTATGCCACGTAGGTCTTCATATTCCTAAGGAAGTGTGCAACATAG
Organism: Pinus taeda; assembly: GCA_000404065.3. NCBI lineage: Eukaryota > Viridiplantae > Streptophyta > Pinopsida > Pinales > Pinaceae > Pinus > Pinus taeda. The sequence continues at coordinate 81,234 of APFE030297135.1, forward strand.
GCATCAAAGTCAAGGTATAGGAATCCACGAGTAACCTATCTCCAATGTGTATATCCACTACAATACAACCAAGGGTAGTCCTCACATCCTGCACTCCACATCACATGAAACAATCCCAAGCATGGTGTAAACATTTTAGGAGTAACCCCAAAAGCTAACAAGAAAGAGTTAATGGGCTATGTTGGAGTAGGTGTAGGTGTGTTGGGGCAAGGGCCTTTGGGCTGGTACTAATGTGCTTAGAAGGACTTAGTGTTGATCATTTGACATGTTAGGGTAGGTGTGCACCATGGTCCTTTGAGATTACCTTGAGATTTCAGACCTTGCTCTTGAGATTGCATGGTTTGTAATTGATTCTACTCTTTTCATCTAGTTTAGGTCAGTTGGTGATTGGCTTTAGTTTTTTCGTTCTAGGAATAGACTATTTTTCCTTCCCAATTGGATATTTCAAGATGAGGATGTCACTTGATTCCATGTTGTAGATCTAAAACACTCTAGGGAGCTGGTTGCAAAAACATCATAGATAGGAAATTGGCAGTCATTTGTAATGTTAGGGACATCATCTAGGATTACCCTCCCCTTGGATACTCTTATTTTGGAATCTCTGAATGAAGGCGTCATTTTAGGAGGCAGGGTTTGGGCATCTCTATAGGTTGTTGGAATGACAACGAGTATTTCTAGTCATATTTGGGCATGATCTTTGATGCTCTTGGTACATGTGATATCCTCTTTATTATTGAGACCTAAGAGGGCCATGTCTGATCACTCTCAGACATAAGAGGCTGTCATTGATTTTTTGGCTTGTTGACAGGACAATAGATTTTTTGGTGGTGCTAGAGTTTTAGGTGGAATTGCCTACCTATTTAAGGACTTTTTGTGGTACAAGGTTTCTCAAGGATTACCCTTCCCTTGGGTACTCTTAGCTTGGGATCTCTAAATGAAGGCCTCATTTTAGGATGCAGGGTTTGGGTACCTCTATAGGTTGTTGGAATGACAATCGGTATTTTTAGTCATATCTGGGCATGATCTTTGATGCTCTTGGTGCATGTGATATCCTCTTTATTATTGAGACCCAAGAGGGCCATGCTTGATCACTCTCAAACATAAGAAGCTATCACTGGTTTTTTGGCTTGTCAACAAGAGGCTTGATTTTTTGGTGGTGCTAGAGGTTTAGGTGGAAATGCCTACCTAACTAAGGACTCCCTCTGGGACAAGGTTTCTCTAGCGGCTTCAAATGAGTTTGCTAGGTTTATGTGGACTCCCCTAAATGGATTTACCTCCCTCCTAAGAGATATATATGTGGCACTTTGTTACTCCCCCCATTTCATCTTAGTTTCTATATACAATGATTCATACAAAGATCCATATTTTGACCTATATGCTGGCATCATCCAACACTTGAGAGTGGGGGATGTTATCTTATTGGGAAAATTAAATACCTGTACAAGAGCTCTTCAGATTCCTCTCCAGGATTGCTTAGAGGACCCATTTTTGCACTTAAGAAACATATCCAAATTTAAGAGGATTCCAGTGGTTAATGTCTTTGGACCTCTTACATGTTATGGTAGGAATCTCTTGTAGCTTAGTGAATCCCATGGTCTACTAATCCTTGACGATTTTCTTTGCTTCTTAGAGTTCACTTGTTGACCTCATGGTGGAGGGGTGACTGTAGTAGATTATGCCTTCTCTAGTGAGTCTTTGCAATTCTTCCACCATTTCTCGGTGATTGCCATCACCTTGGTCGACCACACTTTTATATCTTGCTCTCTTCAGGTAGGCACTCCCTTTCCCTTGACCAACACCGCACCTCCTAGTTCATCTTAGACTCTTTTCTCTTTGATGAGGGTGTTCTCGACATCTTTACTTACCAACTCCACTAGCTGCTCCGATTTGAGTCCAATTTTTCATGCATCAATTTTGTTGATGCCAAATACACTTGTATTTGATCCACCATTTGGGAAGTTGCACTTCAATCCTACCCCCATGAATATAGGTGGTACGACAATTGTAAAAATTTCTCATTTCCCACCCCGGCTTTCAGTTTCACCTTATTTCTCCCATATAGTTAAATGCCGTTTCCCATATCCATACATTCAACAACTGAAAAAATAAATTTTTGCTGAAAACACAAATTCTGGAAATTTTACAGAATGCTGGAAAATGCAGAAATAAAAAAATCAGCAGGTACAAACAATGATTTAACACATTTGAACACAGTGATTTTTGGTCAATGTGACCCTGGAAAAACCCCTTACAACTCTTGGGGAAAACCAGTTCGAGAGCTCTTCTTTATTTCTGAAAATGCCTTTTTTACAGTGAGAATTATTTAGCAAAAAATCAGCGAGCAAATTTACAACTTATCTCTTTTCCTGTGCCTCACAGCAAACTGGAAATTACAACAAACAGGAAAACAATAAATGTTATACGGCCTCCTCGATTTTCGTGCCCACTTTCAGCCTTAAATGCTGCTGTACGACCTGCATTAAATGCGCTGTACGAACCTCGATTTGCGTGCAGAAAAAACAACAAACTTCTCCTCGATTTTTGTGCAAACCACTCAATTTCTGTGCAAACCACTCAATTTCTGTGCAAACCAGCTGTATGGATTTCTAGAAAATCGTGCCAAAATCAGCCTTTCATTGTGTGCTGAATTAGCTGTACAAATTTGCTCAACTGCTAGCTTGGAATGTGTGCCAAGCTGCTGTCTCCTTCTCCTCCTTGTCTAGAAATCTCCTTTGCTCTCTTGCTCTCCTTCTTTCAATCTGCTCATGAAAGAATGAATGACCTTTTGCCTCATTTTCCTCCTTTAATCTAATCCTAAGTGACTTTTGGATAACCTCTAAATCCAATGGCTGAAATAGATTGAGATCTAGGGCTGAGATTAAATGCTCATTTGAATCTCACTTTTTATTTTTTAACTCACCCCACTTTAATAAAGACCCACTTAGTCATTTATTTCCAAAGTCACCTTTCCTTTCTAATTTTATATTAACTTTATTAAAGTCACTTTAAAATTAGACTTTAGTAACTTTATCACTTAAAGTCACTTTTAAATTAGATTTGACTTTATAAAAATTATAAAGTCACTTTAGGAGAAAAATTAAATTCTTTTGGACACTTTTCCCTAGGCCAAAGATCAAAGCCTAAGGGAACCACCTGTCCTCCGGTACCAAATTTCAACACCCCCTCTTACCGAGGAAGGTGTTCCTCACCACACCCATCTTGTCTCTGAAATAAACATGCTTGCCCCGTGGTAAGGCTTTGGTAAGAATGTCTGCTACCTGCTCATCAATGGGAATATACTCAAGCTTCACAGCTCCCTTCTGAACATAGTCTCTGATGAAATGATATTTGATCCCGATATGCTTTGACCTGTCATGAAATACTGGATTCTCCGTGAGTTTAATACAACTTTGATTATCACAGTAAATCACTGACGGTCTCAACGACTGACCAAATAAGCCAAACAACATCTTGCGAAGCCAGATGGCCTCACAACTAGCTAGACTGGCTGCCATATACTCTGTTTCCGCTGAACTCAATGCTACTGACTGCTGCTTCTGGCTGAACCATGACACTATTGCTGAACCCAACCCAAAACAACACCCTGAAGTGCTCTTCCTATCAGAAGCACAACCTGCCCAATCAGAATCAGTATAACCTACCAACCTCACTCCATCCCCCTG
>APFE030297136.1:7311-31990 GCA_000404065.3 Pinus taeda
AATGTGTTGGCTGAGATAGGATAGGAGATGCAGATCATTAAAGTGAAGTTTTTACATAGGACCTCGAGGCAAGAGCAGATCGACATACATGTATTGTATGTTTGGCATGCAGGTATGTAAGTTAAGGATTGTCATATGCATTGGGTTTATATACATTAGGTTTATGTACATGTTTTTGATGTTATGGTTACATATATGATATATGATAGTTGATTAGTATAGTCACATGCACATGTGTCATGAATGATAATAACTTATGGTTGTATGCATTTCTATTTTTGTTTTATGCTAGATAACTTGATGATCATGTTATATATTGTTGATGAGTATGCTAGAGGTTAACTTGTTGTTGTGATATGATAGTTATCTTGATTATTAGGTCATATGTTGTTGATGAGCATGTTATATGTTCATTGATTGTTGTTATATGTTAGTTAACTTAATGATTAGGGTTATAACATTAATATCTTTATGTTATATCTATCATGCTAAATTGGATTGGGACTATGTAGATGATTATGGTTAGATATTCAGGTATGAGTCTACATATCTATGATGACTTTGCACACGTGGTTGTTATGCATGAATAATAAATTCTCATGAGTCTATGCTGTGAAAATGTTAGTTAGTTAGTGTTATGGATATCGTGATCTTATTTATGTTTGAGTTGACATGTTGTAAAGTCATGTTTTTCTAAGTAGTTTGATTGTGTAGACAAGATAGCCTCTCCTCAGGTACACTAAGGTATGAGTTTTCTTATGTAGTACACTTGGTGATTCATTCTTGATTATTTTTTCTATTTGGTGTCTATTATGTCATCTAGTTGATTTATTTAACATGCTATGTTTGCAAGTTTATTGAATGTTTGATGAATTTCATAATACGAGTATGTGTTCCAATGATCTTGTTTTGAGATGATTGTACTAACACATATGTGTTGAGAAAATTGATATGTACTTGAATGTAAGTAAGAGATAGTTGTAGCATTATGTAGTATGACTAGTGAATGTGAGTTGACTATGGTATTTGTAAAGGTTGATTTCAATTGATAGATATGATTGTCTTGATATTTGGAACATGTGGTTGACATCTGCGAGAAGTTGTAGGGTAACATGTTAGGTATTAGGGTGACAAGGTAACACTTGATGTGCTTATATAACTAACAGTTGGGTGATGTGACAACACATAGTAAGCCTCGATTGCAACAAGGTAAAAAGGGTAAAAGAAAGGAATTGGAAAACCATTCCTTTGGCTATGTTTGGAAACCCTAATTCCAAATGAATGAGTGTCTTGCATACAAGGAGTCTTCTTAACCTTGATTTTGTCTGACATTATGTTGATATGTGCTATAGTCATGGACATGTACTTGACAAGTATATTAGAAAGTCTCTAGTTGGAGGAGGATATGTCAAAATGGTATGGATGTGTTCAATTGCAAGCAATGTGATTGACACAACAAGGTAAGGTAACTGATGTATTGTTTATGTTTATTTATGCACTGAAAGTTACATGTTGATGGCAGTATGATGTAGGGGATTGCATGGCAAAGAGATTGCCAAGAAATATTGAAGAAGGCTTAGGTTGAGATTTCCTTGGGAACCATGGGGATTGAGTCATGGTGTTTGTTGCTGGTCTTTTTCTTTTGGTATTTTGGTGCTTTGTTATGCTTGATTGTGGTTTTTTTTGCGACTTGTGCATGGCCATGCCACTTGGGTTGTGGTGTCATTATTAGTTTCATGGTTTCCTTCTTGGTTGTTTATTGTCTTGTATTTTATGTTTTGAGTGTTTGGGGATATGTTTGTGAACAATAAAAGTTGATGGAGCTCGGGAGAGCTGTGTGGTACCCAGAAGGTAATGTAAGATTTAGATGAAGCTTTGTACATGAGTAAGTGTAGCAGAGGGTAAGACTATGACAAATAGCTAGATTGGTTGCGTTCATTGGTGTAAATGGATGATGGCAGGAGAATGGTAACCAGAAAAGGTGAAGTAAACGGACCTGAGATGTTAGATTTATTGACTAAGTTGGGAAAGGTGGTTCTCAATTTTGTGCATGACTAAAAAACGTTCTCTTAACCTTGACATTGATATCTAGTATTTATGTTGTGATCATGGTTGCTTTGTGCAAATGATTATATGAATATATGTATGTATGTGTCTGTGTATCTATGCCACTATTTGATAGGGTCATCCAGAATCGTTCCTGTGGAGGAATGATTGCTTATGCAGGAAAATGACATGAAGAGGTTCCTGGTCTTACGAGGAATCAATTGGGAAGAGTAGTCATGAAAAATATATGAGGTTAGTATCATGTGGTTATGAGTTGATATTATATGATTATAGTATGTCTATGTTATGGAAAGGTTATACCAAGGGATACATCAACGAAATGAAAGTAGTGTGGTTTGCGACATGCTAGGACAAGCAAGGATAAGGCACTCGAATCAATGTTGCTTGGTAGAGGTAGTGTGGTTTCGGATGTGTGGTATTACTATTGTGCATATGTCATACATATTGTACATGTTGCATCTGTGATAATTGTACACATTCATTGTTGTGCATATGTAGTGTGTGTACATGTTGTTTATGCAATATTATGTACAGGGTGTTAGTACGGATAGTGTTGTATGAATGTTTCATATTCAATGTTGGGTATATATGGTGTTATATACATATTGTACTGTGTGCATGATGGATATGTGGTCTTGTATGCATATGGTGCTCTGTGCGTGTTGCATATGCAGTGCTGTGTACAAATGATGCTATGTACATGTTGGATATGCAGTGCTATGTACATGTGGTTTTGCATGCATGTTGTACATGTGGTGCTAATGGTGTGGTGTGCATGATTGTACAAGTGGTGTTTTGTGCATGTGGTACTATGTACATGTTGTACAACTGGCATTGTGTGCAGGTTGTGTTCTATACATGTTGTGCATGTGGCGCTATGTACATGTAATGTCGCGTACATTTCGTGCATGTGGTACTATGTACATGTGGTATTGTGTACACATTCTACAAGTGGTATAGCGTACATGTGGTGTTGTGTAGGTGGCGCGGTGTACATGTGACGTTATGCACACATTGTGCATGTGGTGCAGTGCATAGGTGGTACTGTGTACATGTTGTACATATGGTACTGGTGCACGTGTGGTACTGTGTGCATGTCATACATGCTGTGTTGAGGGTATGTGGTACTAGGTTTGTGCATTGTGTAGGTGCATGTATTTTGTGGTGTTGTACATCGGGTATAGATGTATTGTGTTGTGTTATATGCTAGGTGTAGGTGTATGTATTATGTTATGCACTAAATGTAGGTGTATGAATTGTATTGTATATGCTGGGTGTAGGTGTATTTGTTTTATGTTAGGTGTAGGTGCATGTATTGCATGGAGTTGTATGTTGTGTGTGGTTGTATGTGTATGATGCACACTATGTATATGTTCCCTTGGTTGAGGAGAAAGAAATGGTTGTTTTTCGGGTGTGGAAACTGATCCGGTGTCCGTACAAAATAAGAACAAAGAAAGAACTAAGGATCGATGAAAGAATAAATATCGGTACATTATTTTAGTTTTATTATGCATGTGATTTATGATTGTGATATATGATGATTACATGTGAATTATGATTCTAGTTTATGATGGGTACATGTGATTTATGATCTTGATCTATGATGGTTATGTTTTGAGCTAACATGATGAGATATTTTTATACATGTTGATTTTGTCAAATATGCTAGTTTGACTTTTTGTGATAGGAAGTGAACATGATTGCAAATGTACCTTATTGACGGGCTACCAATGAGGTATGATGTGAATTTATTTCAATTTATTTTAATATAATGGATGTTATGTGCTTGGTACAAGAATGCATGAAATTCTTGGTTGGGTGATTGAAATCGAATTCAAGAAATTGCAACAACAAAAGGAATTGGAAAATGCAGAAGTATGCTAGTAAATCATTCAAGAACAAGACCATTGTGGGACAATGGTACCCAATAATGTCCATTGATTTCCATGAGCATGCTATGACCAATATGATGGTTTTGAGGCAGGGATATCACTTGGTTTTTGTATCTTTCAATGCAAGGGATCCTTGCTAAAGGATGGATTACCTGAGATGGGGATGCCAGTGGAACTTAGAAGGTGAGTGACTACACAGAAGGGGATGATTAGATTTCCCAAAGGATTATATAGTAGAGAAGGGAAGACCAGGGATGTATTTTTTTGGTCATTAACATTTCTAGATGGAATTTGATGCACATTGGGGGTGTACCCTGGAACAATGAGTTGGTAATTGTTCATTGAGAGGAAATGTGGAGCAGGATTATAGCATTGGCCATTGGATGTAGTTTGACTATGGCAGTGGATTCTGGACTTCTTGGGAAGGAGTTGAATCCTGGTATTACTTGAGGGTGGAGGTGTGAGTCTCTGGATTCCCTTATTGCGGATGCAGGCATTGTATCTTTTTATTGTTGGTTGAGAAAATGTGTATATGCGTATATTATTGTAAATATTTTATCGAGATGGATTTATAAAGCTCCATAGATAGTATGGTTATTTGTTGGTTAAAGAAAATGTGTATAGGTATATGTGTTTATTGTAAAGACCGTAATGAGTTATGTTATAAAGCTCCAGAAAATGGTATGTTTGTCATAGTAGATGGTCATTTTAAATACTGCAATGAGTTGTGTTATGAAGCTCCATGGGCAGTATGATTTGTTTTCAAAAGACTTGTTGGTTATAGGTGTCATTGAACACCGAGGATGGTGTTCCCCCAAAGGGGAGGGTTCTAAAACAACCCATGTTAGAAACCAATGCAAAAATTATATAAGGCCATGGTGATGGGACACGTATTACAAGACGAATGGTGGGGGAACATCCTAGTGGGTGTTGATTCAGTTTATTATGGCTGAGGAAATTGGCAAAGACAATGGTTAAGGCTTTGGAAAGGAAAAATGGCATTAATTAGCATTTTATTTATGAAAATAATGGAAATTAGGAGAAAAGGACGGTGAATGGTCACAGGTTGCATGTGAGGAGGAAAATGAAGGAAAATAATGGAAAATGAAGAAAATAGAGGCCTCATTGATAAAAAAGGATTTTGAGGATTAGTTGGTAAGCTTTTGATAAGTTTTGGTGGAACTCTCTTATATTCTCTCTCCCTCTCATACTCTTGGAGACATAGAGTTTTCTTGGAGCACTCTTGGAGGGTGTGACATATTTGGATTCTTGGAGCAAGAATGAAAAGGAAGAGCAGGAAAGAGAAAGAGGGCATCGAGATTAGTAACTACATTAGATTTGCTTGCAGGTATCGAGTTGCATGTATGTTTCCTTCACAGTTTTGGAATGCATGGAACATGCATGTGGTTTCTTTGCTGTGATCTAACATTGGCATGGAGGATTGCCTAGATTGATAGTGGATTCCCTAGCCTTTCCATTTCCTTGATAGTCATGGTGATTGTGGGCTTACTTTCATTGTTTGTTTTTGGTTGGTTCTCATGTTTCTTTAGCTTGGGTTGAGCTATTAGTTTCTGGAACCCTTGGTTGGACAAATGCTTTGGAATCCCTTGGTAGGTTGAGTTACTTGTCCTAGAAGCCTTGGTTGGACAAATGCTCTAGAAGCCCAGTAAAAGTTTTTGGTTGAGTTAGTAGTCCTGGAATCCTTGGCTGGAAAAACGCTCTGGAGCTCTGCAATAGCTATGGGTTGAGTTACTAGTCCTAGGAGGCGAGTTGGAACAAATGATCTAGAAGCCCTGGAAGGCTTGGATGGAGACCAATCTAATGATGGTTTTGTTATGTCTGACCGTTTGGTGGAATCATTGTTTGATGGGTTGAGGTGGATGGCCTCTAAAAGCCCTGGATGGTTTTTGATTTATTTTTTCTATGAGATCCCACATTCATGCTTGGAATATGGCATGGGAGTGAATGGTTGAAGAGAGATTTGGCTCAGCCATTCTATAGTCAGGTGGAACGTGAAAGTCCCATCCCGAGTTTTTGATTTTGCATCATTAATGAAAGGTTATTTCTCTTGGTATCTCTATGAGTATTGTGATGGATTATATGTGGTGTATATGGCTATGATTTCATTGATATTTCTTTCCCTATTATGTTGGTTATGTATATGTTTTATGACAACAACTATGTATGGATCTCATCATGCTTTTACTTGTAAATGAATGAACAATGTATTTATGACCTAATGGATGGAATGGAAGTTAAAGTGATAAGGAAACAATGATTCATGGAGAATTTCAGGTAAGTATGAGACCCCTATGCTCAGATATGTTATTTACACCTGTAGGTTGCATATTTACTAAGTGTTTGACAAAATTATTGTCATGGCTAGTAGGGGTCCAGTTAGGGTCTTGAACAAGTATTTGCTTTAGTACTATCATTTCCATGTTATTTTACTGATTTTAAATGATGGTTCAATTATGGGAAGTGATTTGGGCTCTGGGCCTGAAAACGTGGCTCAAATCCTAGAGTCACTGGCATAGCACTGACAAGTTGGGTCTCTGGTCACTGGCAGGCAAGCCTGTGGGAGCGACTATAGGGTTGCATTTCAATGCATGCCTTTTCATGGGAGAAAATTTTGGTTTAGTTAATCTAAATGCTAGGTTAGCTCAGGGCTTGGGCATCTGGAGTGGTGCATTAGATCCTGGGGGTCCTGAAGCACCTAGGGGAGGTCATTGTGCTTTTTTCTTTATGTTGAGTCCATTTCCCTAAGGTCACCTAGGAGATTGAATCATATCATAGTAGCCTCTCATCGCATGTTTACCCCGGTTGGCCACTTGCTTAGGTAGATGTGGGAGGAGGGTGTTATAGAGTGGTATCAGAGCATTATTCACCCCTCAGACTGGATGGGTTGTGTGTTTGTCATGCATTCATGTTGATTGCATATGTATTCCTTATGCATGTAATGCATGTGCTTGTTGCATTTGCATGGTGTTGATCATGGTTGTAGTGTTGTTGCCATGTGAAGGTTGAAGGAGTTGTTGTGGAGTATGTCTTCACGTGTCTATGGTTGATTATGCATTGTTATGCACGTTAGTGTTCATGTGTTATCAAATGCAGTTGAGGTGTTTGTTGTTGTCATGCATGAGGTCATGGTTTGTATGGTCATGCATTGATGACTAGACTCTAGCTAGAATGGTGTGTATATGGTTTTTCACTCATGTGTCATATGTCTATATTTATTTGTTATGCATATACAGTCTTGGTTATAGCCTTGCATGAATAATAGGTAAAAAATGCCTTTTAAAGTCATGGTATGAAATTTAGGTCATCATGGTGCTATTGGTTGTTATGATGCTAATGTGTTGGCTGAGATAGAACATGATATGTAGATAATTAAATTGAAGTTGCAGAATTAGACCTCGAGGCAAGGGCATATCGTCATACATGTATTGTATGTTTGGAATGCATGTATGTATGTTAAGGATTATCACATACATTGGGTTTATATACATTAGGTTTATGTACATGTTTTTGATGTTATGGTTACATACATGATAGATGATAGTTGATTAGTATAGTCACATGCACATGTGTCATGAATGATAGTAAATTCTAGTTGTATTCATTGCTATTTTTGTTTTATGTTAGATAACTTGATGATCATGTTATATATTGTTGATGAGTATGCTATAGGTTAACTTGTTGCTTGTGATATTAATGTTAGCTTGATGATTAGGTCATATATTTTCAATGAAAATGCTATATGTTAACTGATTGTTGTTATATGTTAGTTAATTTGATGATTGATGTTATATGTATCATGCTAAATTGGTTTGGGTATATGCAGATGGTTATGGTTACGACATTCAAGTATGAGCCGACATATTTGTGATGACTTTGCACACATGGTTTTTAGGAATGAACAATAAATGCTTATGAGTTTATGATGTCAACATGATAGTTATTTAGTGTTATGGATTTCGTGACCTTATTTGTTTTGAGTTAACATGTTGTAAAGTCATATCCTTCTAACTAGATTGATTGTGCAAACAAGATAGCCTCCCCTGAGGTACACTAAGGTATGAATTTTCTTATGTAGTACACTTGGTGCTTCATTCTTGATTATGTCGTCTATTTGGTGTTGAGTGTTTGGTGTCTATTATGTCATCTAGTTGATTTATTTAGCATGGTATGTTTGCAAGTTGGTTGAATGTTTGATGAATTTCATAATATGAGTATGTGTTCAAATGATCTTGTTTTGAGATGATTGTCCTAACACATATGTGTTGAGATAGTTGATATGTACTTGAGTGTAAGTAAGCAATAGTTGTAGTATTATGTATTATGTCTGGTGAATGTGAGTTGACTCTGGTCTTTGTAAAGGTTGATTTCAATTGATAGATATGATTACCTTGATATTTGGAACATGTGTGAGTAGTAACATGTTAAGTATTAGTGTGACAAGGTAACACTTGATGTGTTTATAAAAATAACAGTTGGGTGATGTGACATTACATAGTAAGCCTTGATTGCAACAAGGTAAAAAGGGTAAAAGAAAGGAATTGGACAAGCATTCCTATGGCTATGTTTAGAAACCCTAATTCTAAACGAATGAGTGTCTTGCATACAGAGAGTCTTCTTAACCTTGATTTTGTATGACATTATGTGGATATGTGCTATAGACATGAACATGTACTTGAAAAGTATATTAGTCAGTCTCTAGTTGTATGTGGATCTATCAAATGGCGTGGATGTGTTTAGTTGCAACCAACATGCTTGGTACAACAAGGTAAGGTAACCATTGTATGGTTATGTTTATTTATGCAGTGAAAGTTACATGTTAATGGTAGTGGATGTCGGTGGTTGCATGGGAAAGAGATTGCCATAAATCTTGAAGAAGGCTTGGGTTGAGCTTTCCTTGGGAACCATGGGGATTGTGTCATGGCGTTTGTTCCTAATCATTTGCTTTTGGTATTTTGGTGCATTGTTGTGCTTGATTTCAGTTTTGTTTTCATCTTGTGCATGCCCATGCCACTTGGGTTTTGATTTTGTTATTGGTTTCATGGTTTCCTTCTTGGTTATTTCTTGTGTTTCCTTTTATATTGTGAGTGTCTGGGGAATTTTTTGGAAAAGAGGAAAGTTGATGGAGCTCGGGAGAGCTGTGTGTTACCCGAAAGGTAATGTAAGATTTAGATCAAGATATGTGTGTGAGTAAGCACAAGGGAGGGTAAGACTATGACAACCAATTGGACTAGTTGGGTCCATTGTTGTAAATAGACGATGGCAGGAGAAAGGTAACCAGAAAAGGTGAAGTAAATGGACCTAGATGTTGGATGGATTGACTAAGTTGGGAACGATGGTTCTCAATGTTAAGCATCAATAAAAGAAGTTCTCTTAAACTTGACCTTGATATCTAGTATTGCTGTTGTGATCATGATTTATTTATGCTAATGATTATATGCATATATGTACATATGTGTCTATGTATCTACGTCACTATCTCACAGGGTCATCAGGGATCGTTCTTATGGAGTAATAATTTATTATGCAAGAAAATGACATGAAGAGGTTCTTGGTCTTACAAGGAATCAATTGGGAAGAGTAGTCATGACAAATATATGAGGTCGGTATCATGTGGTTATGTGTTGATATTATGTGATTATATTATGTCTATGTTATGGACAGGTTATACTAAGATATACATCATCGAAATGAAAGTTTTGTGGGCTGCAACATGTTAGGACAAGCAGGGATAAGATGTTGGAATCAAGGTTTCTTGGTAGAGGGAGTGTTTTTTCGGATGTGTGGTATTACCATTGTGCATATGTCATACATGTTGCAGGTGTGATGATTGTGTGCATGCATTATTGTTCATATGTAGTGTGTGTACATGTCTTTTATGAAATATTATGTATAGAGTGTTAGTATAGATAATGTTGTATGAATGTTGCATATTCAATGCTAGGTATATATGGTGTACATATTGTACTATGTGCATGGTGGATATTAAATGTTTTATGCATATGGTGCTCTGCGCGTGTTCAATATGCGGTGTTGTGTACATGTGGTGTTGCGTACATTTTGTACATATTGTTCTAATTGTGTGGTGTGCATGATTGTACAAGTGGTGATGTGTGCATGTGGTGTTGTGTACATGTTGTACAAGTGGTGCTATGTGCAGGTGGTGCTGTGTACATGTCGTGCATATGGAACTCTGTAGATGTGGTGTTGCATACATGTCATGCATGTGGTACTATGTACATGTGGTATTGTGTACATGTTCTACAGGTGGTGCAGTGTACACGTGGCATTGTGTACATGTTGTGCAGGTGGCATCGTGTACATGTGAAGTTGTGAACATGTTGTGCAGGTGGTGCAATGCACAACCGATACTATGTACATGTTATACATATGGTACAGGTGCAGGTGTAGTATTGTGTGCATGTAATACATGATATGTTGAGGGTATGTGGTACTAGGTTTGTGCATTGTGTAGGTGCATGTATTGTGTGGTGTTGTACATTTGGTATATATGTATTTTGTTGTGTTGTACACCAGGTGTAGGTGTATGTATTATGTTATGCACTGGATGTAGTTGTATGTATTGTATTGTATACACTAGGTGCAGGTGTATGTGTTTTATGTCAAGTGTAGGTGAATGTATTGCATGGAGTTGTATGTCGTGTGTGGTCGTATGTGTTTGATGTACACTATGTATATGTGCACTTGGTTGAGGAGAAGGAACTGGGTGTTTGTCATGTGTGGCAACTGATCCAGTGTGCTTACGAAATAAGAACAAAGGAATAAGTAAGGATCGATCAAAGGATAAGTATCAATATATTATTTCAGTTTTATTATGCATGTGATTTATGATTATGATATATGATGATTACATGTGAATTATGATTCTGGTTTATGATGGTTACATGTGATTTATGATCTTTATTTATGATGGTTATGTTTTAAGCTAACCTGACGAGATATTTTTATACATGTTGATTTGGTCAAATATGTTAGTTTGACTTGTTGTGATAGGAAGCGAACATGATTTCTAATGTACCTTATTGATGAGATACCAATGAGGTATGATGTGAATTTATTTCAATTTATTTTAAATCTAATGGAAGTTATGTGCTTGGTATAGAAATGCATGAAATTCTTGGTTGGGTGATTAAAATCGACTCCAAGAAATTGCAACAATAAAAGGAATTGGAAAATGCAGCAATATGCTAGTAAAGGATTCAGGAACAAGGCCATTGTTGGACACTTGTACCCAATAACGTCCATTGATTTTCATGAGCATGCTATGACTGATATATTGGTTTTGAGGCAGGTATATTCCTTGGTTTTTGTATCTTTTGATGCAGGGAAGCCTTTCCAAGGGATGGCTTGCCCGAGATGGGTGTGCCAATGGAACTTGGAAGGTGAATGACTACAGAGAAGGAGTTAACCGAATTGCTCGAGGGACTATGAAGTAGAGAAGGGAAGATCGGGGATGGATTTATTATGGTCATCAACATTACTATGTTGAATCAGATGCACATTGGGAGTTCTTCCTGGAACAATGAGTTGGTAACTATTCACTAGAGGACACATGGCACAAGATTATAGTGTTGGACACTGGATGCAATTTGAATATGGCAATGAATTTAGACTTCCGGGGAAGGAGATGAATCATGGTATTACTTGAGAGTGGAGGTGTGAGCCTCTATATTCCCTTATTGTGGATGCAGGCATCGCATATTTTTATTTGTTGGTTGAGCAAATGTGTATTTGCGTATATTATTGTAAATATTGTATCGAGTTGGATTTATAAAGCTCCATAGATAGTATGTTTATTTGTTGGTTAAATAAAATGAGTATGTGTATATGTGGTTATTGTAAATACTGTAATGAGCTATGTTATAAAGCTCTAGTTGGTATGTTTGTCATAGCAGATGGTCATTGTAAATACTACAATGAGTCGTGTTATAAAGCACCATGGGAAGTATGATTTTTTCCAGCAATCTTATTAGTTATAGGTATCACTAAACACCGAGGAAGGTGTTACCCCAGGGGGGGTTTGTAACAACCTTGGTTA
The DNA here is from genome assembly GCA_000404065.3 of Pinus taeda. NCBI lineage: Eukaryota > Viridiplantae > Streptophyta > Pinopsida > Pinales > Pinaceae > Pinus > Pinus taeda. The sequence continues at coordinate 19,348 of APFE030297136.1, forward strand.
AAAATTCATGTGAAAAATATATAAGGCCATGGTGATGAGACATGTATTCCAAGTTGAATGGTGGGGAAAAAATCCTAGTTGGTGTTGATTCAGTTTATTATGGCTAAGGAAATTGTCAAAGGCAATGGCTAAGGATTTGAAAAGGAAAAATTAATTAATTGGTATTTTAGTTACGAAAATAATGGAAATTAGGAGAAAAGGAAGGTGAAAGGTCATAGGTTGCATGTGCGGAGGAAAATGGTGGAAAATAATGGAAAATGAAGAAAATAGAAGCATCATTAATAAAAAGGATTCTGAGGATTAGTTGGTAAGATTTTGATAGGTTTTGGTGGATCTCACCTCTATTCTCTTTCTCTCTCTCATAATATTGGAGACTTATATTTTTCTTGGAGCCCTCTTGGAGGGTGTGGCATACTTGGATTCTTGGACCAAGAAAGTGAAGGAAGAGTAGAAAAGCAGAAAAGGGCATTGGGATCAACAACAACATCAAATTTTCTTGTAGTTACCGAGTTGCATGTATGTTTCCTTTACTAGTTTTGGCATGCATGGAATATGCATGTGGTTTCTTGGTTGTGATTTATCATTTGCATGGAGATTGCCTGGATTGAAACTGGATTGCCTAGCCTTTCCATTTCCTGGATATCCATGGTGATTATGGGTTTACTTTCATTGTTTTCTTTTGGTTGCTTCTCATGTTTCCTTAGCTTGGGTTGAGCTATTAGTCCCTGGAACCCTTGGTTAGACAAATGATCTGGAACCCCTTGGTGGGTCGAGTTACTAGTCATGGAAGCCCTAGTTGGACAAATGCTCTAGAAGCCTAGTAAAAGCTTTGGGTAGGGTTACTAATCCTAGAATCCTTGGTTGGAAAAACACTCTTGAGGGCGGTGGTAGTCATGGGTTGAGATACTAGTCCTAGGAGTCGGGTTGGAAAAATTCTCTACAAGTCCTGGAAGGCTTGGATGGAGACTAATATGATGATGGTTTTTGGATGTCCAACCATGAGGTAGAATCATTGTTTGATAGGTTGAGGTGGATGGCCTCCTGAAGCCAAGGATGGTTTTTGATTAATGTGTTTTATGAGATCCCACATTCATCCTTGGAATATGGCACAGAGGTGAATTACTAAAGAGAGATTTTGCTCAACCATTATACGGTCGGGTGGAATGTGGAAGTCCCAACCCGGGTTTTGGATTTTTCATCATTAATGAAAGGTTATTTCTCCTGGTATTTCTATGAGTATTATGATGGATTATATGTGGTGTATGTGGCTATGATTTCATTGATATTTTTTTCCCTATTATGTTGGTTATGTATATATTTTATAACAACAAGTGTGTATGGATCTCATCATGCTTTTACTTGTAAATGAATGAATAATGTATATATGACCTAATGGATGGAATGGAAATTAAAGTGATAAGGAAACAATGCTTCATGGCGAATCCCAGATAAGTATGAGATCCCTATGTTCAGATATGTTATCTACACCTGTAGGTTGCATATTTACTTATCGTTTGACAAAATGCTAGTCATGGGTAGTAGGGGTCTAGTGAAGGTCTTGAAAAGGTATTTTCTTTAGTACTGTCAGTTCCATGTTATTTTACTTATTTTAAGAGATGGTTTAATTATGTGTAGTGACCTTGGCTCCGGGCCTAAAGGAGTGGCTCAAATGTTGGAGTCACTGGCATAACACTGACAATTTGGGTGTCTGGTTGCTGGAAAGCAAGCTCTAATAGGGTTACAGTTGTATGCATGCCTTGTCATGGGAGTGACTTTGGGTTTAATTCATCGAAATTCTACGTTGACATAGGGGTTGCGCACTTGGAGTTTTAGATTAGCTCCTAGGGGTCTCAAAGCACCTAAGGGAGGTATGTGTGTTGTGTTTTCGTCAATTCCATTTCCTTAAGGTCACCTAGGTAGTTGAATCATATCATAGTAGCCTCTCATTGCATGGTTACCCTGGATGGATAGTTTCTTCGGTAGATGTGAGAGGAGGGTGTTACAATGACCACCATCAAACCTACCTCCAAATGCCCCATTTGCTGGCATTACGATATAGGTGTGTCCTTGATGGCAAGTCACTCAGATGACAAATCATAGTGCAGCAGGTTAAGAGAGAGGTATATGCATGTTAACCTTGATGAAAGTGTGTATACATGCGGGTTAGTAGAATAAAAGAGGCGTATACATACACACATAGGTTCGCAAAAGGAAAGGTGCGTACACATTGGAAAACTAAGTTTTGGTCTGTGGTATTTGGTCCATGGTATTTTGGTATTGGTCCATGGTATTTGGTCTGAAGTGTTAACCCTAGGTATTAGGTCCAAGGTATTGGTTCTATGTGGTTTTGGACCATGGTATTGAGAGAGGCCTAAACCTATATAAGGAGAAGATCATTAGGCCAAGAGGAACATGTGTGCAAGTGATGAATATCTAATGAAGGGTGAGATCTAATATGCAGGTTATGGTTTTGTGATGCTTTGTTCGATCTGAACCAAGGATGCACCTATGCGATTGATAAAGGTTGATGGACCAGGACTGTGAAGACTACAATGCATTATCATTATATGGTATGATCTTGAATAGATCAAAATGCTGACACATGTCTTATCCTTTATATCTTATGTTCTGGGTATATATGAAGTTGAAACTTGCAGCGAAGGTATAAGTAATTATTTTCAGATCTGTACGCGGGTTCTCTCTAGTGAAAGGGCGTATACACACTGGTTTGACATAGTCAAGTAGCGTATACATTACGAGATTTGATATTTCAGGTTGTTGTTAGTTCTATTGGTCATTACAGAGTTTTGGGCTCTAGTTTATGTCCTAGTGACTTTGTTTTGATGACAAGGTTTCAATGATTCAGTTGTTGGGTGATTCAAAGTTAATGATTGTATTGCAGTGGTGATTATTTTGTATCTACGGATGCAATCTGAAAATTTATGAAACATGGTCCCTGGAAGAAAAGAGAAGGTTTTAGCCTTCTGTAGGTTAGCACCTATGTACTAGTACATCAGCTAGTACAAGAGCTAAGGGGGTTGTAGATCCCTTCTAGGAGAAGCTGGAGAACAAGAGAAGGTTGTAGCCTTCTGCAGGTTGAAGCCCGCATACTGGTATAAGACTGCACCAATACATAATTATTTTAAAAAGAAGTTTCTTATTAAAAGAAGATAGAGACGAATTGCAGCAGGTGGTTTTCATCCACATTGGGTTTCCACCTTATATCATGGTGTTCATGTGTGCTTCTTATGTGTGATGATCTGTTCTATTTTACTACACCTGTTTACTGTTCATATGGTTAATAATGTTCTGATGCACTCATTGAAGATCAACTAACTGAATCATAAGTTTACTAGATATACGCTAGTTGCATTAAACACAGTTGCGTATATACGCGGGTATCCTTAACTAAAGTAGCATATATGAATATGATAATAGAAATGAAAATATTATTGATTTTCTAATATTGATTCACCCACCCCAACCCACCCACCCTCCCCCCTCTCAGTATTATTTCCAACAGCATTCATTTTTTCCCGCTATCCATGGCTGATCCAAAGTGGTCCTTGTCACTACAATTTTGACAAACTTTGAAGGAGTATAACATTAACCTCTACTTGTTTCTCTTGTGCCTGTATGAATTTTTCATTGTCCACCTTACAACTCCTTATGTCTTCCTTCAAGCTTCACAATGTGTCTCCCAAATCATAAGATTTTCCAACACCATGTTGCTCATCTGATTCAATGGGAGAGTCTTTGTAGTCACCCATCTTGCTAGTCATTTTGATCTCTTTCCTGCAAGGCATACTATGTCTACTAAATATCAACCAATCAATCTAATACATGTATAACATAATCATAACAACATATAGAAATATAATACATAAGCTTATAACCATGTAACCATCAGTCTAGATAGAGTCCAGTCATCAATGCATTAACATATCAACTACACGTACCATGAACTAATGCACAGAAACACAACCATACCAATGTACACTGACAATACACAAGCATAAACAATATGTAACCAATCATACACTCATGAAGACACACTTCACAACAACAACAACATCCTCTTCCACATGGCAACATCACTACAACCATGGCCAACACCATGCATATGCACAAGAATATAGATCACAAGAATGGTTAACACACATGAAACCGACATGAATGCATGAACAACGCACACCACCCGTCTAGTTTGAAGAGTGAACCATGCTCTGATACCACTCTATAACACCCTCCTCCCACATCTACCCAAGTAACTAGCCAACTAGGTTAAACTTGTTACAAGAGGCTACTATGATTGGATTCAACCTCCTAGGTGACCTTAATGAAATGGAATTGACGGAAACACATAATACAAACCTTGGACATCATCAACAAGACTCCTAAGAACCATCCCAACCTTTATGGTAACTAGCCCTTGGGTCCCACTGAAGTTCTAGACCACTTGACCCTCGAACGTTCCCATGGTATGGGCTTGATAACATCCAGGAGGCTTTGGATGCTCTCATGACAAGGCATGCCAATATCCAGGGACTATTTTTTTCAGTGTTGTGCCAGCGTCCCTGGCATTTGATCCACTTTTTCAGGTCCAGAGCCCAAGTCGCTACCCATAATTGAATGACACCTTCAGAACATAAAGATAACAAGGAAACGATGATGCAAATGAAAATATTTGAACAATCTCTTAACTAGAACCCTTCTACCCATGATAGGAATTTCGTTAGAAAGATCACAAATATGTAATCTATAGGTGTAAACAACAGATTTAAGCATATGGGTCTCATAATTATCCGAGAATCGCTAAGAAACATTCTTCCTATATATCATTTGTTGCACTATCATCTTTTAGGTCATAAATACATTGTTCATTCGTTTACAAGTAAAAATATGATGAGATCCATACATAGACACTATCATAAAACATATACATAACCAGCATAATACAAACAAAAATTCCAAGGAAATCACAACCATATGATCCACATATAAACAATTATAATACTCATAGAAATGCAAGGAGAGATAACCTCACATTGATGATGAAACATCCAAACCTAGGATGGGACTACCACATTCCACCCCACCATATAATGGCTGAGCCAGATCTCTCTTCAGACATTCACCCCCGTGCCATATTCCAAGCATGAATTTGGGACTCAAACCAAAAGAACCAACCAAGGAATCCCGAGGCTAAACCACCTCACCATCATCAATAGAAACTAGGTTTTACTGTAATCCATCTCGGATCACTAGGCCAATACAATGAACCTGAAATAACAAGATTTACCATGATCTACACCAGATCACTAGGCCAAAATAAGCATGAATGCCATTAGATTTCTCCACCTACACCATGAGGAATTTTCCTGTCTCTTAGTATCTCAGGTTTTACCGCAATCCCCACCAGATCACTAGGCCCTAAACCGATACCCACTCTCTAGGATTTATCGCATATCCCAACCTGGGATTACTTGGCCTAATGGAGAGAGATCCACCTCTTGGCTTTGACGTATATCCCTCCATTCATTAGTAAGGATTCCTAGGCCCACCGAGACAACACATCATTCGAATTTACTGTAACCCATAGTCTGGTTTATGGGTTACTAGGCCATGTGTTCTATCATCCTTAGATCCACCTCACTAAGCTTCAAATCCATCTGGAAATCCAAGTCAACCAAAACATGAGAACCCCATCACACCATGGCTAACTGGAAATGACAATGCTAGGTTGAAAACACTGTCACACCTAGAAAAAAAAACCATGCCATAATAGCAAAATCACCACATGCAATACCAAGCATGCCAAATCTAGTAAGTAAACACACATGAAAATCGATACCTACAAAGGATACTATGGTAGATGCTTGATCTTGCTCTTCCTTGCTTGTTCCTTCCTTCCTCTTTCCTTCTTTGCATTTCTTGATCCAATGCTAAAGTGCTCCAAGAAAACTCTAAGTGTCCAAGAGTGAGTGAGAGAGAGAGAGAGAGAGAGAGAGAGAGAGAGAGAGAGAGAGAGAATAATGAGAGAGCTTCAAAAATGAACTGGAAAAAGGTACCAACTGATCCTCAAAAGCCTTTTTATCAATTAGGCCTCTTTTTTCTTCATTTTCCATTATTTTCCTTCAATTTCCTCCTCACATGCAACCTGTGACCTTTCACCTTACTTTTCGCCTATTTTCCATTATTTTCATAAATAAATGTGCCAAAAATTCCATTTTGCCTTCCCAAATTTGCTAATTTCTATAGCCATAATAAACCAAATGAACACCCACACTAGGATGTTTTTCCTAACATTCAGCTTGGAATAAGTTCCCATTAACTGTGGTTATTATTTTTTCCTTTAATAACTTTTATTACATGGAGTTTTCACCAGGGATGTTACACTTGGATAGGAAAGTAAATTTAGGAAGTGCAAAAAATTATAGAAACATATCATTAATTGTTTAAATTAACATACATTGACCGCAGTAAAAGACACTTTCTACAAATTCAATATTAAATTGATATAAATGATATATTTTAGGTCATTCTAAGTATCGAAGTGATTTTCATCATAGCAAGATTGTACTTTTTTCCTTAGTTTATGAAACTAGAATTCAAAATTGTTATTTTGTAATATTTTACTTCTTGAATGTTCTTAATTGAATGTCTTAATTTAAGGAATTGATTGAAATATTTGGCTAGCCAGGTAAATTTAGAGAAGTTCATAAAATGATCTAAAAACATATCATTAATTATTTTTTGTGTATTACATTCCAAAACATATGACTTATATCATGTGTTATGACTAAGCTCCTATATATGACCTCAAAATAATTTTTTTATATTAAAACTTATTAGTTAAACATTACTAGTTGAATACATGTTATCATGAATTTATTAATATAAATGCAATTTGATGCGAATTTATTAATATAAATAATGTATAATTTGATGATAAGAGTGAAAAGTTCCATATGTATGTACTTGGTCTATTTCACGTGGGTTGTGCACCCTCCAAGAGTAAAAAATGGTATCATGACACATATGTGCATATGAAAAAAGTTGGTCATGCCCTAGACTCTCAAGATATGAATCATCATGTAATGAAACTGGCGGGCCACAAGGCAACGAAGGTTGTTTGCTCATCTCTCCATGTAATGCAACATGCAAAATTTCCAATCTCATTTGCGCTGTATCTGCAATTGTATGCCTAGTCTCAGCGCCAAGCTGTGATGACTACTCTAGCTTCGTCAACAATACCACATTTCGATATGGTCGTGGCAACAATCTCAGAGGTGGTGCTACACGCACAAGGCCCCTATGAGCCTTGACACATTCATACTTACGTCCCAAGCTAGGTCCATAAAACTTAAATCTAGTGTTGGTGTACTCTGACTTCATATATGGCACATATATATGCTTTACAAAGTAAATGGGGACTTGGTCATGGTGGGGGAACTGCCCCAATCTCTAATGAATCGATCATAAATGAAAGAGGTCTTATCAACATTCTTAAAACATTTTAACAGAATTGGACGAGCATGTCTAGCATGAAAGTTTGGAGGGATGTCAAACAACTCCTCACGAACATCAATGTTTTTTATTTCATCTTTCACTCACTTCCAAGTATGTGGTCCTCCGACCTCCAACCTCCTAAGCATTTGTATGGAATATATGAGGTGGCTTTGTGGGCCCACTCTCTAGTACGTCTCAATAGACCTGTTGATGATATCCAACATCATATAACACATATTTCATTAAATTTGGAAATATTTTATTACAAGGGAATCACTAGAATTGAGCTTTTTGGTTATTTTGAAATTTTAGATCCATTATTTACTTCCAAATTTAATGAAATATGAGTTATATACAAACTACACCTAGTAGGTGAACCAGAAAATATTTTATCCAAGTCTTGTGTGATCCATGTTTGCTAGGCCCTAACATCCTCAATTGTGTTACTGATTATACCGTCATTCCTCATATGGATTGAAATTGCACTTCAATCATCGTCTTCACCCTGCTGAGAGTCTGCAAATCATAAACATAATTTAATATATATAACAAACTAGAAGCATAATAACATATAAATTAATTAAAAAATGAAGGTGAAGTTCTATTTGGTGACTACTGCACTACACTGCTCTCACTCTGGCTCCTTTTGATCACCCCTTCACCTCTGTCACACCCCCCTTCCCTCTTGCGACCTCCCACTCCTACAGTGGCTGAGCACAACGGTCATGGCACAAGTTGGGGGATGAACCCCAAGTTCCTCCAATCCCCAAAATCATCAGAAAACTACCATAACCTTTGACCTGTGCCCCTCTAAACATGCGCCCCTCTGAAACATCACTACATGTTGCCAAGTTTGGACTGATAAGTGAAAAATCCACTGACAAAATTATGTAGGAAACACCGGACAACCTCGAACTAGAACAAAGAACCACAAGCACTTGCAAAGCCAAGTTAGAAAATATTCCCAGATTGCACATTCCCTTGGATAGATTGAACAACAACATCCAATACATGCAGGACCTTGCACTGATATGCAAATTCATCACGGTTTGTCCTATTGAAAAAACCCTCCTCCAATGGATTTCCCTCAGGTGGAATCCCATGGATCACTATGATGTCAAACTAGGCTCCAAGGGTTTCTTCACTATTATTCTCATCCACCAAGATGACCTCAAGTTAGTTCTGGAAGGTGATGTTATCCGAGAATAGTGTCCACTCGGATGCTGCTATTCCCACTAAGATGGGTGGCTATCTTAGAAACAAACAATCAAAGTCTACTATTATTTCCTTTGATGAAAATAGATGAGAGGAGAACCAAGAGGACCAACCTGAGTCTTGCGCTTGATTTCCTCTCCTTCTTGATAAAGCTTCGCTGCTTTCTCTTTGTCTGCCCAGCTTCAAAAGAACTTGTGGAATCACAGCAACGCACTACTATCCAAGAAACAAAGATATAAATTCATAAATAATACAGGATCGGATGTGTATTAACCATATACATGCATATATAAACAAGTACACAATAATATGGAAGGAAACAAGAATAGCTTTATTTAGATGAAAAGTCGCAAGAGGATTACAACCATGTGCTCTGACCCAGCATCATCCTCCAGCTAAGAAGCCCTTCTTCACCTCAAGCAAACCTTAGATCACCCGACACTGTGAATGTACACCAGAAAGCCAACAACACTTCTCTATAAGATACAAAATTCCAGCCTTCGGATCTCTGTGATGAGGGATCCATATATAGATGATTACAGAGAGGTGAGTCATCTTTTGGGATCTTGATTAGTGTTTTCTCTCTGATAGTTCCTGCTTCCACTTGGAGAATGATGATCTCTTACTCATCCTTTGGTCGGAAATAGAGAGCAGTGTTAGAGGGAAGCTCTGAAGATTCCATGATCCTTCACCTCGCATTTTTGTCTCTGCATTTTTCCTTCCAACCATCGCACCTACAGAGGGGGAAAAATCAGTATCATCACACTTGTACACTGGGAGGTGATTGCATCGCACCCTTTGCTTGAGCTTTCAGTATGGTCATTTGACCATTTTGAGTAGTTCAGTGGAGAAACTTTCTGGAGATGATGTAATCAGTTGACCTTGTTCCTTTAGGTAGTGAAGCAACACTTTTAGGGATTTAGGAGCCCTCAGTTTATGGACATTTATGATTGGGGTTGAAGTGCCCAAAAATTTCTATAAAAGGTGACTCCTACTTTCTCAATTCTCTAGGACTCTACATGTGGCGATGGAATCCCCATTTTATCCTAGAGAAGGACAATTTTTCCTGGGCATCAGTTTGGGTATGTATATATTCCCTCCCCTATGAATACTAGGACCCTGAAACCCTAAACAACATAGGGAACAACCTAGGCAAGTTTTTTTTCCTCTTATAATAAACTCGCAAGGATTTTATGCTACATAAACATGGATGTGTGTTTATATGGACATAACAGGTTCCCTACCAAAGGTCATATCTTTAGAATTGAAATATAGGGATTGGTTCCAAATGCTAGATTATGAACTATGAAAATTCCTAATCCTCTAGGAACCCCTACTGCAACAAATCTGAATCTACTTCACCTACTTGATTATCAAGTTATTCTTCTGAATAATGAATAAAATTACTTCTGTAGCCTACACTAATTAAATATTTGATCTCATGAAACAGAAGATAGAGCAAAGAACAAGATACATAGGACACACTTATTTTTGGACACAATAGTGCCCAAAAAAACCCAATGTAGAAAAACTGGTGAAAAAACTCTGAGGGTTTATTATTATGTGGGAGGAAATATGAATACAAATCTAAGATTCTCAAATAGCAATCCTTTATAGAGAAAATACTAGACAAAAGACAAGTGAAATAATCTCACCCTGTCACTGGAGAATTAGTGACTGATACTCCAACTCTAGGAGGCTTTGCATCACCTTATAATGGCCTATGCATCACCCTGGGAAACTTTTGCATCACCACTCTTGGGTATTACATTTCCAATCTGCTATAGATCTTCTGCTGGCTAAGAATTCTAATTTCTTGCCTCCAGTATCACACCCTAGCTTCCGACACCTGAACTTCATATTCCCTCTGCAAAAAATTGGCTTCCCCTCACTGGTTGCACTGCCTCTGTGTTAGCACTGCGTAGGGCAGGGTCAACCCTCCTCCAGATGTCTTTTGTCCTTTCTCTACCTTGTATTCTAAAGAAATTCCTTCTCACAGAATCTCACTACCCCTCAGCTGCAATATCTCCCCAATATATTTCCCTCTTGATAACTTCTCACCTCAGAAAATCGATTTCCTTAATCTCTCTGTGTGTCTTTCCAAATGATCCCCAAGCTTCCGTCTTATACTTTTCTTGTTGAGTATTCAATGACTGAGTTGAAGTATCTAATTAATGGCTAATATTAAAACATGACTTGATCCACCTTGTAGATCATTCTCACCCATATTTTGATTAATACCCATCAATATTTTAATTCCCCTAATTTTAGACTTAGGAACTCCATTAAAAATATTAATTATTTTGTTAAAATACAATCCGGGTGGAATTTCACTAAACAGTTTCTGGGTTCTTTATAACTCATGTGTGTTAGTCTCTCCACCAATTTTTAAGGCTAGATAACTTCTGATGCTACAAAAAACTAAAACTCCCTCTTAGCAAGGAAAGTGTTCTAGCAACAATGTTCACCTACATGTTGCTATGTTTATAAAGCACCTCCTTTTTGAACTGTTGCTGCGACCAACACTGTAATGTTGTTGCTACTATACTACTTCCCATGAAACTTCCACTGCCACTGCCACTGCTGCATCTAGACTACATGTCCCTCTCAAACACTACATCCGTTATGTTGCTAGCACTGCCATTGCTAACATTGCATCCGTATTGTAACTCACTTGCTAATAGAAGCAATTGAAAAACATCCAAAATTATTGAACTTAACTATGTTCAACATAATACCATGAATGTTCAAACTTGACTACCACTTGTCTCTGATCCTCTGAATCTTCTGCATTGTTGCGGGCTTCTACACTGTGCCATCTACACTGCTGCCAACCTTGCTTTGCGTTGATTAGTATTTGGTATTATGCTACTACATTTGTCTGTCCAAAGAATCCACTACATCAGCTGACACTAAGTCCATCTAGATACTACTGAATCTCAGGCTTCCGTAGCAAGGAATTGATCCAAGAGGTGGACTCCTCAAGCATGTTGCCCACATGTAGTCCTCTTGACTACAACTCAATATTGCCCCATCTCCCTCCTAGAGATGTGTGGGAACTCATGGCATACTCTTCCTCATCTATCTTCATGGCTGCAACCTTTCGATCTTTCTTTTCATTGTTATCCTTTTTCTTCAAAGGAAACTGAGATGCAAAGTGACCCATCTTGCCACATCTAAAACATTTCACCTTTGAAATGTCCTTGTTTCGCTTCTACTTCTACTACCCCTTCGATACTATAGTTGCATTTTCCTCCTCCTCCTTCGTTTTTGTGCTACTCCCACTGCTTCCGTTGAGGTTGACCTTCACTAGGCCCCTCCTTAACTCCTCCTGTTGAAGAGCTTCCCGCATTTCCTCCCATGAAGGTAGTCTTTCCCTGCCTAATATGCTTTGGACAAAGACTTTCCGTTCATCCGATACTCCATTTAGGTATATCCTCACCATCGCGGTTGGCTGAGGAGTGGACCCCAATGCAACAAGATGGCCTCTAGTATCCTGGATACATTGAAGATAGGAGTTGATTCCTCCTCCCTTTTACATCAAAGTTCACTGCAACTTCTGCTCTAAGTACATCTTCTGATGTACGAAACAGCCTTCATATAAAGAATACAAGGCTTCCCACATCTCTCGGGTTGTATCCTTGCCCTGCAAGTGTGATACCACATGATCTCAAACTGCATCGAGAATGGGCCTCTTTTTCTTCCCCTGCTCGGCCTTATACTTATTCTTTTGATCGTTGTTAACATGAACAACTACAACACGTTTGACGTAGGCCTCAAGATCATATTCCTCCAGAGCAACTGAGATTTTGGTCTTCCATATGTGATCCAGGTGGATGTTGGTGGCCACCCACCTATCCCATTTGGACCCCCACAATTGTCTCTTTCAGCATTTTCAGTTTCCTTAATTGTAGCA